>JAJPUD010017213.1:15980-31893 GCA_023553655.1 Myrmecobius fasciatus | reverse complement strand
TCATATACATCCAGAGAGAGGCCTGTGGGAACTGAGTACAGATCACAACACAGCATTTTAATGCTTTCTGTGAATATTTCCATGCATTTTGTTTTCCTTCTTAGGTTGTTTTTTTTTCTTCTTCTCTTTCTAGATCTGATGTTTCTTGTGCAGTAAGATAACTGTATAGATATGTGTACATGTATTGGATTTGTCATATAATTTATCATATTTAGCATGTATTAGATTACCTGTCATCTAGGGGTGGGGAGTGGGGGGAAGGAGTGAAAAGCTTGGGGAAAAAAAAAGTTTTTGCAAAGGTCAATGTAGAAAAATCACTCATATGTTTTGTAAATCAATTGCTTTTAATAAAAAAAATCTACTTTGCCTTAAAGGGTCCTACTATATTCATCGAAAAAAATCATTGCTAACTTTATTTCCTATTTTGTATAATTATTTTTTTTCTCTTTTCCCCCCTTTAGTGTAAGTTAGGTGGTAACAATTCACTGTCCTATTTTTCTTCAAAGAATACCACATAACTAAAGGTGGCTAGTGGCAGAATGGAAGAGAGATAGACACAGCCTGAAAGATACAAAGTCACAGTGACTGAGATAGAAAAGCAGATAGGAGACACAGAGAACCAAACCAAAAAAAATGCTATTTTAAAAGGTAGAAAATAAGTGGGCTAAAACCAGGCACTGACCTTCCAACCACTTACAATGAGGTCTTAAATTATTTCCTTCTTTTTTGCTCAGTTTCTTTACCTACAAGATGAACATAATTCCTGGCTTATTTCACTATAGGGATGCTATGAAGACTTACAAAGTCTAGGGGATAGTTATATATCAATTATGAAATTCAAATTAAAATATTTAGATAATATATGTAAGTGAATCTTGGGGGGGATTTTTTTTAACCTCACAGAAGGTATCTAAGTAGGAAATTCATTAGTATGAATGAAAAGATGTGTTGTTGTTTTTTCCTAATTATGATTAAATAAAATTTTTTATGTGAAACTTTATCTTTTATAGCAATAAATATGGTAATTAACTTCACAAGGGTAAAGACTTCATGTGAAAAGGGCGCATGAAGTCTGAGTTAATTTGATTTAGAATGAGAAAAATTAAGAAGAGAACTGAAGCATGTGAAACACTGTTCCATCATCAGAATATTCCAAATTAGAGAGAAATGATGGGGAAAAAAGATTCTAAAGGGACAATCAGAAGTTAGAAAGATTAAAGGAAACTCAGGACATAGCGTTGATATCCAGCACTTAGAACAAATACTTGCAGGAAAGTAAAGATAGGATTAATAGGAACTAGAGGAAATCACAGGAATGATAGGAATTAAAGAATAATTAGAAAAATTATGGATAAGAAAGGAAGGGCAGGCATGAAATAAAACTCAGCTGTTAGAAAAGGCAATGAAAGACAAATGAAAATTAGAGTAAAAGAGAAATTAGAAATGAATTGAGATTTGCCTGAGAAAATGGAAACAAGCAATAACTAAAGGGAGAAAATAAATAGGGTTCCTTTCAAGACATCTAATACAGCATAAGAAGAGAAACTAAAGAGTTAAGAATGTTGAATAAGTTGTGGTATATGATTGTGATGGAATATTATTGTGTTATAAGAAATGATAAATTCAATGGTCTTAAAAAAGCATATAGACTTGCATGAAATAATGAAGAGTGAAGTGAGCAAAATTAACAAAACATTCAATATAGTAGCAGTAATATTGTTTTAAAAAACAACTTTGAGTAATTAAGTCATTTAGACTATTGTAAATACCCAAATTTACTACAAAGGATATATAAAGAGAGATGCTATCTATACCCAGAGAAAGAACTGATAGAAGTATGTACCGAATAATTTTACACTCTTCCCCAACATAATTATGTCAATTGGTAGCCCATCTTAGGGAGGAAAAAGGGACAAAAAAGTAAAAAAGAAATTTACCTGATAACTTTATTTTATATTTAAAAAGAATAACAAATTGTACATAGTTTCAATTTCATGTACAATCATCTTTTTTTTAAAGTACACTATGTTATGGAGATGCTCGTTTTATTACATATATTACAATTAAATACAAGGAAATTTTAAAAATCAGAGCAAGGAAATGTTTAATAAAAAAAATTAGGTATTGAGAGTAAAAGAGAGCAGGACATCCCAGAGCAGATATGGTGAATGAATTTTCAATAAATTTTTCTGTTTAAGAAAAAATTTTAGCAGGTGCTTTCAATGTGATTCTTGACATAGAGAACAAATGGTCTGAGAGACAACTAATTTGAGGGAAAATGAGGCAGAATAGGGAGAACTTAAGGATAAAAGTAGAATAATGTAGCAAGCTATCGTCAATTCTTGACGATCTTTGAGAAAGAAGTGACATTTTTAAGATGGAAGATAAGAAAAATGATTTCCCCAGTGGAGCTTTATGAGATAAGGTAATATGTACAACATACAGAGAGTAAAGTATTTGAATATCTCTTCAAGTCAAAAGGAGCAGTATATGGTAAAGAGATATGTTTCATTGTCTGACTGATTGTTGAGATACAATGAGTAACACTGATCTTTGTGGAAATGGGCTCCAACTTTAATCACAATGAATTTTATTCTGCTTTGTTTTTGTGCATGTCTTGTGCCTTCAATTATTACCATAGGATGCACTATTTGTTGAAGAGGACAAAAGGGTTGCTCTCTCATAAGAAAAAAAAAACAGCCCAATTCCCACCTCCTGCTGTTTTCTTTGGCTCTGTGACGACTTGCCTTGAAGTGAATGTCCAAACTGATATTTAATTTCCCATTTCTGTTCCCCTTATTCTTTGGACATGTTCTTCTATTTTATTTTTAGGATGTAAATTCAGTCAGATCTAAGATGTTAAAATCAGTAATAATTTGCAGTGGAATCTAGGCCTTTGAATAATGAGATTCTGGAAATGGCTAGAGAATCTAAGGAACATGTGTTTCAAATTGAACAACAATGATACAGTTTTGTTTGCACTCATAAATAATGAATTTTTTCTGAGACCACAAGTAAAGATTGTCTAAATTAGTCTCCCCAATTCAGTAATTGATCTGAAGCGCATGCTGTGTCAGTGCTATCAACATGCTGATGCTTTTCATTTGGTGGTGGGGGGGGAGAAGGGAGGTGGGGGGTTGCTGCTGATAGCATTTATGTATAAAAATCCAAGAGGGAAGGAAAAAATCAGAAATGTGTAAGAATGTGTGTGTGTGTGTGTGTGTGTGTGTGTGTGTGTGTGTGTGTGTGTGGACATGAGCTTGTTTGATTATCTTAAGTTAATGGCAAAGCAAATGACATTTTATGGCCCTAATTTACAGAACATTAATAATAGTATTGTTGAAGTAAATCATTTTAATAGTAAGATTTATGCCAATGTCCCTAATACTAATTTACATGAGGAATTTACAAATCCATTTTGTCCTCTGAGTTTGTGCTAAATGAATGTTATGATTTGATTTCAGACTGGCCCTTGACACAGCAACCTTAAGAACAGTAAGACTTCCTCCCAAGAGCTTTGGCTTTTTTTCCCCTTTCACTTGTGTCTCTCTCTGTAAATAAGTGATAGCCAGGGGGATGGGCATGAAGGCAGTGGTACATTCTGCAAGGGGAAGGTAGGCATTTAAAATAGGAGTCTCTAGGAAAGAGAGTCAGTAGGCACAGGGGAATCAATACTGTCCAATGACACATTGTTCATCTGAGCACAGGCTGGGTGTGGAGAAGGGAATAACCATCAGTTTAAAATATGATTCTACAGAGTACTTGATTAATCCAAGGAAGTTATGGGCTCGATTAGGCATATGATTTTATAGGCATGTGTAGAACCTGGCTTGTTTATTGTGTGACACCATTTAATGGTGAAATGAAAAACAAATCAGTTCCAGTCTAGGCTAGGATGCTGGAGGGGTCATGTAGAACATGCATATTTATGAGACAAGATGGATTTGGAGTAGTTTTCCCTCCCTGTACTCCTATTATTCACTGTGTAAGTTCCATGTTGTGCATGGTGTGCTCCTGCTCTACATTTTCATGTGTAAATAAAACTCATAGGGAAAAGATGGTGATTGAAAAAAAATGTCTTCTGTTAGAAAGATCCATAGTCCTTGGTGAAAGTCTTGTTGGAAACAGAAAAAAAAAACATTTTTGGTTATTGATATAGGAGCATTTTCATTTTTGGTAGGTGAAGATCTTACTTCCTCTAAAACTATTAGGGCACTGGACATAGTAAGTTTGCCAGAGAAGAAAGAAAAGGAATTTTAAATGATGGATTAGTTTAGAAATCTCATGGATAACATTGGAGAGAAGCATGGACTACTTTGAGGGAAGATTTTTAACTAAGGGAAGCTTGTAATTGATATTATGGTCAACTAACTTATAACTAGGGTCTTGTTCTCTCTCCACAACCCTATAGAAGCATCTATCTAGAGCTATAAGGGACCTTGAAGAATATCTACAACTCCCTCATATTATGGGTGAGGATGAATAACCTGTCTAGGTCACATGTGATAGTAACTATCAGAAGAGACAATAGAAATCAAGAGATTAACAGATAAGGAAATTCTATTGCTTCCAGATGGCAGTTTGCTATTAGATTGAAATCTATATGTACTGGCAAAGTGGGAACTGAAGAGGGTTCATGCATCATAGTTCCCTGTGCCCACAATCACCACTTGTTCTCCCCTACTTTACCTCTATAGATGTGGATGAAATAAAAGAATGTAGAGTTGGTGTGAACAGAATAGCAGATACTTGATCTACTATACTCTAGAGAATCCATGCACTTTCATATTTGGCATTTTGAACTTATCTAGAGAGCAAAGATAATGAGGAGTTAAGAGATGAGATGATATCTGAGAAGAAATGGTTTAGAGATAAAAAATAAATATTAATGATAGAAGGACATATTTCCACATAAATAAATAAACAAAACCAGTGGATTTTTCTGGGCATCAATGTTAGAACCAGACTGATTCAATACTAGATTAAACATGTAACCTAGAAGCTTAAATTCAGGCTAAATGTTCTAGTCTATAGAAAACTTTAAAATTCTGCAAATAGTGAATGTGAGACTACTAGAAGTGAAGTGAAACTGTATGGGAAGCCTGAAGAAGAGCAGGTAGATAATCCCCAAAGAGGCCAAAGATAGAAAGTGCCACATAAAAAAGACTAAAAGAATAGTATTTTAGGTAGCAGAGAGAGCAAAAAGCAAAAAAGTGAAAACAAAGTAAGTACCCATTAATTGGGGAAAGGATGAACACATTGCTATATTTCTTATATAGGGAATGATGAATATGATGAATCAAGAGAAACATGGAAAGACTATTGTACTGATGCAAAATGAAGAAAACTAAATGAAGAAAAAAAAACAAAAGAAAACAAAAAACGATATACACTACAAGCAAAATGAAAACCATACCTAAAAATACCAGAGGTCTGATTAACTAAAATGATTGATCTTTAAGATGAAGCACATATTCTTTCACTGGACAGAGAGATAATGAATTATAAGAATGAATTGTTTCATATGTTATATGTTTCATACATAGTATGTAGCTGCATTGATGGTGTTTTTGTTGAATTTTTTATTCTTCCCATAGCTTTTAATTCATTTAAAATTTTACTGATATTATTGTTTTTAAATTAGTCATTTCCAGATATATTCCACCCCCAGTACCTTCCCTCCATCTTTCCTTTAAAAAAAAAGGAAAAAAAAAAAAAACCCAGTTGAGCAAAGCTTACATATTAACTTCATTTGATAGCATTAACTAATTTGCACACTAATAGTTCCCTACCTCTCCAACAATAGAATCAAAAAACATTTCTCTACTCCTTCTCTGAGGCAAAGAAAATGGACATTATAATAAAACATCATTTAGCTTAGTTTTTTTACTTCTTTCCATTTATATTGTTGAAGTTATTTTGTACATTTTCTTCATCTGCTTTCTCTCTACATCAGTTCCTACAAATATTCCCACATTTCTCTGAATTCTTCCTTTTCATTATTTCTAATGATGCATTCATATTTCATTGCATTGATATATCAAAATTGGTTTGGTTTTTCCATTATAGATGGGTACCACATTTTATTTCTATTTGCTAACATAAAAAAGGTTTTGCTATCAATATTTTTATATACATAGAATCTTTCTACTTTTGGTTCCTTGACACATCAATCCATCAATAAGCATTTATTAAGCAATAATGAACAATTCTGGTCCTTCAGAAGCATTGTCCTTCAGAAGTTTGCATTCTATTAGGGGAAATAGCATGGGCATATATATAAACTGATTCTGAGAAATTAGAGGAGAGAGTGCTTTTCAGGCATGAAGGACCAATAGTGCAAAGGCTAGGAGATGGGAATCATATCCTGGAGGTCTTAATCCCTTAAGCCTCAAAATGCTCACCCTGGTGCCTCAGCGCTCTGATTGGTGAATTTTTCACATGATCCACTATTTCATCTGGACTCTTCGTGCTTCACTTCTCTCCCTACTCTTCAACAATATCCTTATCCCACTGGTTAACTCCTTCTACTCTCATGTTTCCATTCACTATTTGCATAATTTTCCATACAAAAAATTTTCCTGGGCATTGTTCTGGCATATGCTGCTTTCTCCTTTAAAAAAGTTTAAGTTTCTTGAGCCTGTTTTCACTTTTTTATACTCATTGCTTAGCACAGTACTTGATACATAAAAAGTGCTCAATAAATGATTTTTATTCATCCTTGCATTCACTATTTCACGTAAAATGAAGTGTTATGTGTAAATAACAGGTATTTTTGACTAGATTATAGAGATATATTTGTATAAATGAGGCGTAGTGGATAATAAAGCTGTAAAAGTGATGTGGCTCAGATTTTGAGGGCCTTAAATGTCTAAGAAAGAAGTTCATATTTGATCTTAGAGGTAATAGTGAGCCATTGTATTTTACTGAATAAGAGAGTAACATGCTCAGATTTGTGTTTTTTTTAATTCTTTAGTAAATTTATGAAAAATAGGTTGATGAGGGGAGAAGTTTAAGGCTGGGAGACAAGGTAAAAAGGCTGCTGTAATAGTCTAGGAAAAAGTGGTAAGGGCATAAAATAAGTTGGTAGCTGAAAAAAGGGAGAGAAGAGGATGCATGAAAACAGATGCTATGGAGGCAGAAAGACCTGCCCACTAATTGGATATGTTAGGAAAGAGAGAATGATTTAAGGATGTTGTTAAGGTTTCAAACATTGTTAACTAGAAGAATAAAAGCATCATTGACAGAAATGAAAAAGTTAAGAAGAGGAATAAATTTTTGAAGATAGATATTTAGTTCTCTTTTGGATATGTTAAGTTTAAGCATACCTAGAATGAATACCTACTAGGCATATGGTGATGTAGCATTGGAGTTCTAAGAAGAGATTGTCTGGATATATAGCTTTGTGATTTATTTGCATACAGATGATAATTATATCCATGGAAGCTAATGAGGTCATTGAATAAGGGATAATGGAGAGAGAAGAGGGCCCAGAACAGAGCCTTGGGATAGACCTATAGTTAAGATGCATAAAAAGAATAATGAGCCAGGAAAGGAAAATGAGAAATTAAGAGGTAAAATTGGAAAATAACAAGGGCATTTTTAAAAAGACAGCAAAACTTTAAAAAAGGAGATGAAATGAACTATGTACAAATGTAAGGAGAGTTATTTGGAGGAAAAAGAATATAAACTGTCCTTACAGCATGATGGATTTAGTATTAGTTACAACCCTGGAATGGAAACTGGAGTCATGAATTGTTCTCTGGAGATAATTCATCTTATGAGTTGTTAGACATCATCAAAAAGGGCATCAGAAACCAAACTTCTAATAGAATCCTATCCTTGAGGAAAATGATGATAGTCTTGCCTGGAAAGCTGAAAAATTCTGATCAGTGAATGTCAAACAAATCAACATAGCTGGATATGGTCTAAAGAAGGGAAACCAAAATAATCAAAGATGGAGGAACTGCTATAGAAGACTATATTAAAAATGTTATGACTTTGGTCTAAAAAGGCAAAGACTGACCTTCAATCTCTATAGAGATAGTGCAGGGTATATAAAAACTATGTATTTATTCACTATTCTAAAATGGGAAGGAACATACCTTAAAATTTAAAGAAGATATATTTAGTACAAACACAAATAATCACTGCTTTATGTAGTAATTAATAGTTGAAGTCTTGTGGAATGTCCTAGGAGTGAAGATGAAAATATAAATATTTTTCAAAATGGTAAATTCATGGTTAATGGTAAATTAAGATGCTCTTGGATTTATCATCAGGGGAACCAACTTTTCCTTCTCTTCTCCTCAGTATATATGCAATAGTATTACTGGCAAAAACTTAGTATTGAAAGTGGTAGACCATAGAGCTCATCTAATATAATAATTCTTGTTTATTTAGGCTCTATTCTTAACTATACTCAATTCCTAGTCATGAGAAGCAGCATGATTTTAGTGAATTGAGATTTGGTTTCAGAGTCTAGAAGACTTGGACTCCAATTCTGCCTCTGGCAATTCTTTATGACTAATTGCAGAGGAGACACTAGCCTACATTGCCAGAGGGAGCTTCCTCATCTGGAAGTTCCCTATATCAACTATAGATCCAGTCCTGTCATTATTCCTGTCCATACTTAGAACCTGTATTCCCCAAATGTTTGGGCTGAACAGTCCAGGTTGTATTTGTTTACAACAAATATGATGTTTATTAAGCATCGCTATATGCCGAGCACTCTGCTAGTTTCTGGGAGAGGTGACAAGTTAAATAAGGCTTAATTCCAGTTTTCAAGATTACAATGCATAAAATGCTTTTCACATTTTGAAGTCCTAACTCAATGCCAATTATTGTTACTATTATTATTGGAAGACATTAAAACAAAGAGTTATAATACACATTACATGAAAAAGTACATCCAAGTATAACATAATGAGCAGAGCACAGGCCTTTGAATCAGGGAAATCTGGGTTTGAATATTGCATCAGACTTCTACTAGTTGTTGTACATGTTACATTAATAAAATGTCCTGGAAGACAATGATTTTCTTATATTTAATTTCAGGTTTTCATGGGTCATTATGAGTTAATGACACAGAGCTAGCAAGTGTCATACCAGGATTAAAATCTATGTCTTCTTGACCCTAAATACTTGATTGACCTCACTATGCTGGACTTGAGTGACCTCTCAATGTGAATTGTGAGAGCCTGGCTATATAGGTATATTGCAATGCTGACAATGAAACAATGAGTCATAGACTATAGGATTTATAGTTGGAAGAAATGCTACTTACTTTACAGATATGAAACTTGAGGCCCCTTAAGGATCATTAATATAACTTATTAAAGAGTTAGAAGAGACCTTAATCAATAAATCTATAAATACTTATTAAACACCTACTATGTGCTAGGCACTGTGCAGAAAACTGTCCTCAGAAGTCAAATGGCCCATTATTATGGAAAATTATGGTAGCACAGTAAATAAAAATGTCAGGCCTGAAGTCAGGGAAGACTCATTTTCCTGAGTTCAAATCTAACCTTAGACATTTACTAGCTATGTGTGACCCTGGCCAAGTCACTTAATCCTGTTTGCCTCAGTTCCCTCATCTGTAAAATGAACTGCAGAAGAAAGTGGCAAACTAATATCTTTGTCAAGAAAATCTCAGATGGAGTCACAAAGAGTTGTGTATGACTGAAAAATTATGGCACAACAAAAATGGAAAATCAGGACCTAGAGAAGATGTAATTTGCCCCAAATCACACAGATAATAAGTAAAAGAATTGGGATTACAATCAATTGCTATCTCTAAAAATAGCACTCTTGTCACTGCACCATATTGTCTTATGCAAGCCAGTAAGTAGCAGAACCAAAAGTTTCATATGGTGTTAATTCCCATCATGGAAATAGCAAAGAATGCACAAGCCTGCCATTTTAGGACTGCCTCAGATCACAAGCACATGAATCATTGAGCATGAATATGGTAGGAATTCCCAGGGTAAATTATTTCCATCTCAATCACTGACTGCTTAAGTGTGGGCTCTAATGAAACAAATCATTATGTATTTTGTCTGTATATACAGTGACTGAAATATGCTTATTGAAAAAACAGTTTTACCTTCTGTGCTCTGTTTTATTATTTTAAAAATGTACTGTTAACTACTTTTAAAGAGTTTACTTAACCCAAGTCTCTCTTACAGAGAAAGTCTGCCATGTTTTATTAATTTTACATCACTCAACTGTAGGACAGATGGGGAATATTGCTTTGGTACTAAAATTGCAAGTGACACTTTGTTCCAGCCTCTTAAGAAAGACTTTTTCTCTCTTTATCATTTAAAAGAAGCTCTATAATTTTTAGATATTCTACTGAAAAGCGCTCCATTTCAGTTGCTGCCTTGGGTCTTTAAAAAATTGGCAAGCAATTAATTGATAAATAATGGAAGTTATAGTTTGTTTGTTCCAGTTCACACTTGCTTTTCCTATTTTCTTTTCTCATGCCCTTGTTCATACATGTGAATAGTAGTCACTTGAAGTCAAAATAAAATGTATTTTAAGCTTTCTTTAAAAATAAAATCTGACCTAATTCATATTCAATAACAATCCCAAGAAACAAACTAATTGCTGATTCTCTCAACTATGCAGATTCTGGTCAGAATTTTGTCTCTAGTCCCTAGACTGAAACCTTTCAGTTTAATTCAATTCAATAAACATTTATTTATCCTATGTAACAGATATTTAAACAATAACAGTAAAAACAGTACAGAAGAGGAACCATGTAATAAAGGGTAGGACAAAGTTACTGTGACATAATAGTTTTTGCTGAGTAGATGGACACCACTTCAGAGTTTCATGGCCATAAAGCTTTTACAGAAACTTAAGCTGATTTTCTTGGCACCACAGAGAAAAGGTCTCTTTAACAATCAGAGTTTCAGGGAAAAGATGGAGTCAACTAGGTAGATCTTAGGTTAATAGGTAGATAATTAGGTTTAAAAAAAACCCACCAAATATTCTATTATTAGATTCTTCTAGTTATCTGAGGATTCTAAAATGTTTTAGTCTGAAAATCTCCTTCATCCAGTTGATCTTCTATCAGTGTGATTAATCTACTGTAGCCTTTGCTAGCTTTATACATCACTCTTTTAAATTTTATTCCTGCTATGGCAATCACTTGGCATCATTTATGCTACCAAAGGAGCACTTGATAAGACTCTTTCTTCCACCTTGTTTAACCTTGATGATAAAGCTTTGCAAAACTTTAGGGGTTTATCAAAAGAAGAGCAACCAATAAATAACAAGAGTAACCAATGAATAACCATGATGACACTAGAAATAATAATATCTGACATTTATATCATTTGATCCTCAAAGCAATTCTGTGAAGGATTGTATAAATGAAGAAATTAAAACTAAGAGGACAGTGTCCTAATCTGGTTTCATACAATATTTTTATGGTAAAATATATATAAATTTCCCAACCATTTTCAAACTATATTGCTGCATGTATATTCTTCCTACTTCCCTTTTATGTATTATCTTCCCCCTTTAGAGCAAACTCCCTGAAGGCAAGAACTGTTTTATTTGCTTGCATTTCTATCCCCCAATACTTAGAATAGGATCTGGCACACAGCACTTAATAGATACTTTTTCAATCATTCATTCATCTATTCATAAGGTCAGATATTTCCACATAGGTTTTAAATACATATTTGTTGTATTGAATTAGATTCAATGTTTAAAAAAAAAAAAACAAAACATTCCTGGTAACTGTTTTACTTTGTTCTGTTACATTGGGGAAACCTTATTTATTGTGTATATTGTGCATATAAGCATATACAATACATACACACATATACATATACACATATAAGCATATGCACACATACATGTAAGTAGAAATACATACGACACACATACAATTTGTGACTTTTCTCTTCACATGTGCAATTACCTTGATTAATGTGGCCACAGCCATCCTTTTCCCCCCCCCACATACCTTTTAGGCTGACCTTTTAAAACTTCTTTTCCTTTTTGAAACTGCCATTTTTATTCATTTAAACATTAACAAAAATGTCAAATATCATTATAATTTTCTTTGTGCTACAAGTTACTTTTTTGTTTTATGTATAAGAATTTTGTATCAGATAAAAGCTATGCCCTATTGAGAAACAATTTTTTTCTTAACTTATTGATTAGTGATCTTCAATTCCACTTACCTTATAACTACACATACAATGCCCTCCCCTTCCCCCAGTGAGATTGTAGCAAGCCAAAGAGAAGTATATTGTCATTGATTGTTCACAGCCTTTGTTCTGATCACCATTTTATTCTTCTGTTCTCTTTATTGAAAGATCATTCCTCAAGAATGTTTGTGTTTATTTTCTTTCATGTTCATAAACATGAAAATTAGGCAAATTTTACTCAACTTCACTTGAGGAAGATCTAAGTGAACCTAGACACTTTGATTCCTATTTTTCTATAGATTTTCTGTAAAATCATGTTACACAACCAAATCATAACATTGTATGAGTAACTTAACTTGAATCATTTTCATCCCAAGTTAGGCAATGTGCAAGTTTGGTTTTAACAGGGAAAGAAAGAGGTTCAAGGATCCATCTGATCCCTAGGGAAAACCCTTGCCATGATTTTTTGTCTTATGGAATAATATACAATTATATTTATTTCATTGTGTACACTGACACAGATAAATGCATACATAAAAATGCCAGTGGGATACAGCTACTTAACCTCAAACTCAATGTTAACAGGCAGGAAGTAACGTAAAAGTTACATAAAAGCATATGATTCCAGGTCTAGAACTGCTAGAACCTTCCCTGTATATTGTATTCCATCTACTCTCTACCATGTATCTTTTATGCATTTTTAATATTAATGTTTTCTCCCTAATTAAAGTATAAGCTCCTTGAAAGCATGAACTATTGTCACCTTTGTTCCCAATGTTTAATACATAGAACATAGAATGCTCTTAAATAAATATCTATTGATTGATTGATAAAGTTGGAAGGATCATGAGGATTCATTTAGTCTAACTCTTAATTTAAACAACAGGAAACTGCTATCCAGAGATGTGCTTTGTCAAGGTCATAGAACAAGTTAAGGGGCAGTGTTAGAATTTGATTAGGTCCTCTTCTCCTAAATGCTTTTGCCTGTACAACTACACTTCAGAGGACAAAAGTATTCAATTTTATTCCATTTATACTCATTAACTCTCTTAAGATTCATGTTTCTAGCTTTCTGCCAATGGACAAACTTTACTATCTCCAAATAAGCAGATACTTGTAAAATATTCTTTTATTGAAGGTACAAATTTTATGAAATCAATTAAGGTTATGGTATTCTTTTATCATCAGTTTTCCTTTTATTTTGGTTTGCATCATTAGCATTATTAAGAATAGTTAAAAAATTTTTATTCTGCTTGATGTAAATGCTACAAGATTCACATGCTCTCATTAGGATATAATTCTGCAAATATTACTAAAATCATGATAACAATTAAAATAACTCACCAGAATTATATATTATATGGGGGACACCTGAAGTTACATTCTGCCAAAAATGAACCTAAATTTTTAGTCCATAACTTTTAAAAAGTTTCATGGTCAGCCAATTTTTTAACTAAATATATTTAGTTTTTTAGTATAGTTTCAAACTTTTAGTCAGAGTCATAATTTATATAAATGTAAATGACAAAGTAAATTTCATTTGCTCATAAAATCTCACATTTTCATAGACCACTAGGCTGCCATCCAATTATTTCAAGGAAAAAATGTCATAGGAAATATGGTTAACTAACCTATTCTAGACATGCGTATCAAATCAACTTTTCTGAGCTAATTATTCAATAGTTTGAGAATTAGAGCAATTATTAATTTATTCAACAAATATTTATTGAATATTTATAAAATGTGCATGCTAGTTACAAACATCTTCCTTGATGTGAACACAATCATGCCAAAATAATGTCTTGTTCTTGTTTCAAGATTTTTACTTTTGTTGCTTCCCTTCATTTCCCCTTCCCCTTCCCCTTCCCTCTTCCCCTTCCCCCTTCCCCTTTCCTCTTCCCTTTCTTCCTTTCCTCTCCACCTTTCCCCTTCCCTTTCCCCTTTTCCCCTTCCTCCTTTTCCCTTCCCCCTTTCCCCTTCCTCTTTCCCCTTCCTTTTCTCCTCCCTTCTCCCTTTCCCTTTCCCCCTTCCCTCTTTTCCATTCCCCCTTTCCTTTTCCCCCTTTCCCTCTTTCCCTCTGCCCTTTCTCTTTCCCCTTCCCCCTTCCCTCTCTCTTTTCCCCTTTCTTTTCCCCCTTTCCCCCTTACCCTTCCCTTTTTCCCCTTTCCCATTCCTTCTTCCCTTTCCCCCCTTCCCCTTCCCTCTTTCCTCTTCCATATTCCCCTTTCCTCTTCCCCATCTCCTCCTTCCCCTTCCTCTTCCCCTTCCCCTTTTCCCTTTCTCCTCCCTTTCCCCTTCCCCTTTTTCCTTCCCCTTCCTCTTCCCCTTCCCCTTTCCCTTTCTCCCCCCTTTCCCCTTCCCATTTTCCCTTTCCCTTTGGCTTTTCTGTTCCCCTTCCCTTTCCCTTCTTCTTCCCCTTCCCTTTCCCCTTCTCCTTCATTTCTCATCTTTCCCTTTTCCCTTTCCCTTCCCCTTTCCTTTTCTTTTTCTTCTTCCTCTTTCTCTTCCCCTTCTCCTTCCCCTTCTGCTTCTCCTTCCCTTTCCCCTTCCCTTTCTCCCTTTCTCTTCCCCTTCCCTTTCCCTTTTCCTCTTCCCCTTCTCCTTCTCCTTTTTCTTTCCCCTTCTCCTTCCTTTCCCCCTTTCCCTTTCCCCTTCCCCCTTTCTCTTCTCCTTCCCCTTTTCTCTTCCCCTTCCCTATTCCTTTCCCCTTTCTTATCCCCTTCCCCTTCCTTTTCTCCACCCCCTTCCCTTTTCTGTTCTCTTTCCCCTTCCCTTTCCTCTTCTCCTTCTCCTTCCCTTTCCCCTTCCCTTACTTCTTTTCTTTCCCCTTTCTCTTCCCCTTCCTTTTCCCCTGCCTTCTGGCTTCTGTCTTTTTTCCTCTCTTCTCTATAGCAAGCCATTCATGATCTTGATGCTACTAATGATCAGCATCAAAGCTTTGCTTTCCTCTATTTTTAACTTGGGCTAGTTTGTTTATCATTGCCCAACCTGATGCTTCCCCTTCCTTTCCCTCACGGAGGGCTCACCATATTGATGGCAGTTTTAATGTGCACACCCAATCAGCCTAAGTCGTTTCTTTTTTTTTTATATTAAAAGCTTTTTATTTATAAAACATGAGTGATTTTTCTACATTGACCTTTGCAAAAGCTTTTTTTTTTGTTCCAAGCTTTTTCCCTCCATCCCCCCACCCCCACCCCAGATGACAGGTAATCTAATACATGCAAATATGATAAATGATATGACAAATCTAATATATGTATACATATCTATACAGTTATCTTACTACACAAGAAACATCAAATCTAAAAAAAAGAGAAGAAAAAAAAAACAACCTAAGAAGGAAAACAAAATGCAGGAAAATATTCACAGAAAGCATTAAAATGCTGTGTTGTGGTTTACAATCAGTTCCCTCAGGCCTCTCTCTGGATGTATATGACTATCTTCATCGCTGAACAATAGGAACTGGTTTGAATCACATCATTATTGAAGAGAACCATGTCCATCAGAATTGATCATCGTACAGTCTTGTTGCTGTGTATAATGTTCTCCTGGTTCTGCTCATTTCACTCAGCATCAGTTCATGCAAGTCTCTCCGGGCCTCTCTGAAATCATCCTGCTGGTCGTTTCTTACCAAACAATAATATTCCATGACATTCATATACCATAATTTATTCAGCCATTCTCCAATTGATGGGCATCCTTTCAGTTTCCAGTTTCTTCCCACTACAAAAAGGGCTGCCACA
>JAJPUD010017213.1:0-15970 GCA_023553655.1 Myrmecobius fasciatus | reverse complement strand
TGTAGTGGTACCTCAGAGTTGTCTTAATTTGCATTTCTCTGATCAATAGTGATTTGGAGCACCTTTTCATGTGACTAGAAATAGTTTAAATTTCTTTATCTGAAAATTGTTTGTACGTATCTTTTGACCATTTATCAATTGGAGAATGGCTTGCATTTTTATATATTTGAGTCAATTCTCTATACATTTTAGAAATGAGGCCTTTATCAGAACGTTTGAATGTAAAAATATTTTCCCAGTTTATTGCTACTCTTCTAATCTTGTCTGCATTCATTTTGTTTGTACAAAAACTTTTTAACTTGATATAGTCAAACTTATCAGCCTAATTTGTTTCAACTCAGTATTTTCAAGCTCAAGCTATCTGTTAGCCTTAGCCTCCTCAGTAGTAAGAAATATAAATGTACGCCACCATGCCTGGTGATTTTCACTCTTTTCAAGATGCATACACATTTTTCTTTTCTCTTCTGATAATAAAATAAACCCTATGTGTCTTTGCTTTTCACTGGTACTATTTTACAAACCCTATTATAGGACAGTTTGATATTGGACTTTTCAAGGTAATATACCTAGTTCAGTACACTACTATTGGTTTTAAATTGAGTTTTTCCTCTTTCCTCTATTTTCTTCCTTTTGTCATCAGCCACTTTTATTACTATATTCATTACCAGAACTTCTTGATTTCTTTTCCTGAGTTTATTCAGTATATTATATTAACTTTTACTTTTTCCCCTTTCACTTGCCTATTTCTCTTTTTCATCCATTGTTGCTATAACAGTTCTTTCTCCTTCCTGTGATTTTGCCCTCATGTAGATTTATCCTTTATTCAACTTAACAATGACTTTTTCAGTCATTTACATACACATGCACTACACAATACACAATGACAATGACAAAAATAAAACTGTCTCTGCCTGAACTTTTTCTTTCTATCTGCAAGAGACCTGAACTTGCATGTGGGCCGTATTCCAAATATTCATTAAGCTCTCAAAATATTTTTTCTGGCAGAAACAATGTAATAAAAGGATATTAGGATCATAAGAATATAGATTTAGAGCTGTAGATTGTAAAGGTTGCCTAAATCCCTCATTTTACAAAAAAAATAGAGGTGCTAAAGTTAAATGATTTGAGAAGCAGAATAGTGAATGGATAGGAAATTGGACTTGCAATTAGATTCTACTCCAAAACCTTTTTTAGCTCTGTGACCTTAGGGAAATAATTTCATTTCTTTTGGCCTCAGTTTCTTCATATGTAAAATGAAGGGATTGGACAAGATCATTTATTTCTAAGATCCCTCTGGCTCTTAATCCTATGACAGTCTTAAAGACATAAAGTTTAGAAATTGTAGAGGACTGAGTCTCTTGATAATTTGAAGCCCAGGAGGTACCTCTGGTTCCTGTTTTTTTTTTTTAATTTTTAAAAATTTGTCTTGCCACAACTTATGCTTCTAACCAGGCTTCTTTTCTTTTCCTAGATTGACAAAAAAAGTTACAATTCCTAAAGTAGACCTTTGAGATCTACTAAATATAAGTTTAAGAAAGCCTGAATGTGGTTATGCAGTTTCTTAGGTGAGTTCTTCTGAGCCAATTCTGTAACATTTCTGGTAGAGATTTATGACTGACTTTACCTAGTCCTTTTACTTTACCTAGACTTTGCCTAGGTTGCCTGAGTCAAAAAGTGTAGGTCCTCTTCAGATCAGACCTGTTTGTTTGCAATAGACTGCTGGTGTGTTTGTCTGTGTCCAGTCTCTTGCCATGTTTATCCACCCACCCTTCATTCAGCCACCAAAGTGATTTCCTTAAAATATAGGTTTAATCATGTTATACCCCACCCCAAACTCCTTGATAAACTCCAGTTCTTATTGCTTCTAGGATCAAATTAAATATTTTCTGTTTGTTATCCAAAGTTCTTCATAACCTAGTCTCCTCCTACCTTTTCAGTTTTCTTGCACCTTCCCAACACATACTCTTTAATCTGATGATAAAAGCCTTCTGGCTGCCCCATGAACATTCAGCTCTGATCATTCTGCATGACCCCCATGCCTTTTCTTTCTGTTCTAAGGGCTGGCTTTCTTGCTTTAGGTCCCATCTAAAATTCCATGTCCTATAGAAAGCTTTCTCCAACTCCTCTTAATTTCAGACAAAAGGTTAAGGACAGAAAGCTGGACACTCTGTTCTTCTGAGAAAAGGGGGATTAAAGGCTAAATTTATATTATTTGTTCTCTTAAATATCATTAATCTTGGGAAAGAAATTTTTAGATTCCAGCTATATTCCTGATTACTATCCCTTAATGGGAAAAGAAAACCTCATATTATATATCTGAAGTTTGACTCCCTTCACATCAAATGCCAATTATACAATGAACAGACAAAGAGAATAGCAAAACAAACCCCCAAATATTCAAGTTGATAGCAGTAAGTTAATAAAAATAAAAATAGACCAATCCATGTAGAGTGGAGCTTTCTCACTTAAGGTGAATAACCCAGTTCAGTCAAGAGAGACAAAGAGATTACTAGGTCTTTTCTAATGATAAGGGGAAAAGGAAAGAATTTATATGTTCTAAAATATTTATAATATTTGTTGCAGCTTTCTTTCTGGTGGAAATTGCAGGGATGACCATTAATTGGAGAATGGCTGAATAGACTGTGGTATGTGGTGGAATACTACCTTGTGTTAGAAATTATGAACTCTTTGATTTTATAGAAATCTGGATAGACTTGCATTAAATAATGAAGAGCAAAATAGCAGAACCAAGAGGATATCATATACAGTAACATTAATAATTTGTTTTTTACGAATAACCCAAATCTCTTTTTTTTTTCTTCCAACCCTCACCAATTCACACAAGTGGTGGCCATGGATTAATCAGTTTTTAACAATGAAGAGAGAATCACCTGCAAATCCCCTCTGAAGTTTGGTTTACATATTTATGTTTTATATGTTGATTTATATCCATATCCTATAGTATGAGTTGTTTGAGAACAGGGACTATTTATTTTCTGTTTCTTTTGTTTTTATATCCCTTGTGCCAGGGTGGCTTATAAATGCTTGTTGATTGGTCACTTGATTATCATTATTCTTGTTACTACTATTCCTGATACTTTATGAGCCTATTTTGAACCATACCAGGAAGGATGTGGAAAGTAACTTGAGACTACATTTAGTGTTATCATGGGGGAATTCAAGTAAGAAACTGGAAAAAGGTGAAGAGGAAGAAAGAGAAACTCTAAGAAACAGTGGTAGAAAGAGAATCAAAGTTCTCTCTTATAGGCAGCTAACCTTATATATTATAGGGATATTTCCATCATATCATATCTCCCATAATTTCAGGGAGATCAGGGAGTGATTATTGGTTATCAAAACTTCCTAAGACATTTTTCTCCTGAAGGGACCATATGTTTGGAAGTAGAGGGATTTTATCAGGAGATAAACACTGATTGCAAATCAAGCCTATTGAACAGGAAGAATACTAACGTTCTCAGTAGATAATGGAGAAGGGTTAGTCTAAGTTATATCAAGTTTTAAGGTATAAAATATTAATACCAGAGGCCTTGAAATATATTGCCTAAATTATGTAACTGTGTCTAAAAATTACATATGAGTTTGTAGTTCTTGTTGTGAAAATGAATTAAGAAGTAAATAAGACAAATTAGCACAAGTATGAGGAGAGACTGTCAGAATTGCCTCCTGTCCCTATCCTCCCAGCATGGAGAGAGACTCTGATATATCACATTGTGAGGAGGAAATAGACACATCAGCGCCCTGGGGGTGAGAGCAAGATGAGACTTTTCCAGGTAAATGCATACTTGATACACAATTGTGGGCTTGAGAGGAAATGAGCTGACTTGTAATTTTCTATTATAATGAAATATTCTTGATTTAATTAGCTGTTAAGCTTAGTTGTCTATATCCACCAAATGGAGTTCAAGTGATATTGAAATGTAAATATTAATTTTTTTAAAATTTAATTTTTTTCAAATTATTTAACGTTTGGTTCTTTACAAAGCAGTCCTATTCCAATGCTTCCTTATGCCACTATGGAAGCATATTAAAAACCTTGTTCTTCAAGTGAAAATGTGAAGAAATAAGCATTTTTTTAAATCTAAGTTCTTTCCAGATTTTCCCTTTATGAAAATGTGTAAAATATCAAGAAAACTAAAGTTCTGGGAAAAAAAAAACCTTTAACTCTTACCTAATTAAGATCATTGCCTTTTCCACAAGTAATTTGGTTATGACCTACCTGGAGGAAGTACCTGTGATAGTTGAAATAACTGAGTAAACAAATTGTTCAAACTTAATAGCATATTAATTTATTAAGCAATCCATGGCCATTCCATTACAAATTTAACATGAGATCCCAAATAAGGGTGGAGACAGATTTTTATGCATTAAAACAATCAAACAAGGCTAATTAAAAAGAAAACAATTAACCAGGATATAAAGTTGAAGAAAAATTAAGAACTTTCTGAATTGGCAGGGGGAGAGCAAACAAGTAGAATTCCCTGAAATCAGAAAAAGTCGTATCCTATTCTCCCCAAGTATATGTATATTCAATCAAAGGAACTTAAAAAATAACTGATTTATCAATTTAAGGCCAGTTTTCAGATAAGACATATAGGTTGCCTGAGAAGTATAATTGAGAGAAAATTTCTAGCATCATATTTGGATCTTAGTAGGCTTCTGTTTATCAAAACTTAGGTCCCTAATTAATGATCTTAAGTAATAGGTAAAGGTGATTTAGCTTCCCAACCATATAGAACTAAATTTAAACAATTTTCCTCACAATTTTCACAATTGAATAATTTTTTTTCACAAGACAGAAGCTAGTTTAGTCACATAATTGAACAGAAAGGAAACTTACCTAGATCCAGAATTGAATTACAAGATGGAATCAGTGGGGTTCTTTCAATTCCTACAATTTATTTAAACTGTTCTTTCTTCAGGGAGGCTTAAAATGTTGTGACTGGGAAGAAAATTTTGGTTTTTTAAATTTTTTTTTATTAAAGCTTTTTATTTTTCAAGACATATGTATGGATAATTCATCAACATTAATCCTTGAAAAACCTTGTGTTCCAATTTCCCCCCTTTCCTCACCCCAAACCCCAAATGGGAACTAGTCTAATGTATGTTAAACATGATAAAATATATTAAACTCAATATAGGAATATATATTTATACAATTTTAGCTTCAAAAGAAAAATCAAATCAAACCAGAAAAAAATGAGAAAGAAACAAAAACAAAAAGTAAAAATTCTATGCTGTGAACCACACTCAGTTCCAACTCTCTCTGGGTGTAGATGGCTCTCTTCATCACAACATTATTGGAACTGGTCTGAATCATCTCATTATTGAAGAGAGCCATGTCCATCAGAATTGATCATCATATAATCTTGTTGCTGTGTACAATGATTTCCTGGTTCTGCTCATTTCACTTAGCATCAGTTCATGTAAGTCTTCCAGGCTTCTCTGAAATCATCCTGCTGGTAGTTTCTTACAGAACAATAATATTCCATAACATCCATATACCATAACTTATTCAACCATTCCCCAAATGATGGGCATCCACTCAGTTTCCAGTTTCTTGCCACTACAAAAAGGGCTGCCACAAACACTTTTGCACACATTGGTCCCTTTGCCTCCTTTAAGATCTCTTTGGGATATAATCCCAGTAGAAACATTGCTAGATCAAAGGGTATGCACAGTTTGATAACTCTTTGGGCATAGTTTCAAATTGCTCTCCAGAAAGGTTAGATTCATTCACAATTCCACCAACAATGTATTAGTGCCCCAGTTTTTCCACATCCACTCTAACATTTGTCATTATTTTTTTCCTGTCATCTTAGCCAATCTGAGAAGTGTATAGTGGTATTTCAGAGTTTTCTTAATTTGCATTTCTCTGATCAATAATGATTTAGAGCACTTTTTATATGACTACAAATGGTTTCAATTTCTTCATCTGTGACAAGATTAATCCATAGCAGAGCTTTATGTCCAGAAACAATTCTGGAATTTAGCTATGGCTGAAATCCTCCAGAGGATGAGTGCAAAGGACTGTTATTATGTCAAACCTAGGGCATAACCTCCTTGCTTGTTCTTAGCACTGGAAAACAGTGAATTATAATACATACAATGGTTCCTACATTCATTTCTTTCTGGAATATCATAGGATCATAAATTCAAAGCTGAAAGACATCTGAGAAAGTCACCTAATCCCATACCCTCTTTTTACAAATGAAAGAACTAAGACCATGTGTGTATGTATACATACACATCTGCACATATATCTAATAATTAATATATGGTTATGTATAAATACACATTATATACATATATATAGATGTATATGTGTATGTATGTGTGTCTATGCATATGTGAATCTTAGAATTGGGCTGGACCTCAAAGTAATCCAATTCCTTCATTTTAAGATGAGGAATTTTCTTCTTAGCCTATGACATATTCTTTTAGCTATCATCATTGATGAAAAGTATTCTTCCTTTGTTGGAAGAATTGATGATTTTTGAACATTCAAAAGTCATTCTGAGCAAAGTCTTGGAGATAACATGAATGATCAAATCAAATAAAATTACATTAATCCTAATGTAAGGAGCTCTTTCTTCTGTGACACAAAACTGTCTCTAAAGGTCATTCCCAAATGATAATTGCACAAATGCTTTGGATAATGGCAGGAATCTTAGAGTAAATGTCTAGTCTCCCAAAATGACTGTTTAAAGAAGATAGAAGTCATTTGGGTGTACAAGTTCTAACAAATTTGTCAAAAAAAAATTCAGTCCCCTTACTTTACTACATATGATAGTTCTTACTTATCTATCTTACTCAAACAATTTCCATTAAGGAGTTCATTTTAAAATCTATTAAGAAAGTAGAAGCCTTTGAGTTGACTAGAATTCTGACTATAAATAAGTAAATAACTATAAATATAAAATTGTTTGATGGTACCCAAGACAAATGGCAAAATTTCAAATGAACAAATCATTAAACATGATATTTCAACTTCCCTAGTAATCTACCTTTTTGCTAAAAAGATACATCCAACAATTAGAGAATGGCTTTAATTCTTATAAATTTGAGTCAATTCTTTATATATTTTAGAAATGAGGCCTTTATCAGAACCCTTGAATGTAAAAATGTTTTCCCAGTTTATTGTTTCCCTTCTAATCTTGTCTGCATTAGTTTTGTTTGTACAAAAACTTTTTAACAATATAATCAAAATGATCTATTTTGTGATCAATAATGAGCTCCAGTTCTTCTTTGATCACAAATTCCTTCCTCCTCCACAGATCTGAGAGGTAAACTATCCTATGTTCTTCTAATTTGTTTATAATATTACTCTTTATGTCTAGATCATGAATCCAATTTGACCTTATCTTGGTATACATTGTTAAGTATGAGTCAATGCCTAGTTTCTGCCATACTAGTTTACAAGAAAAATTTTGGTTCTTGAAGGGAGTGGCTAAAGAAAAAAAAATAGTAGTTTGTTGGAAATTACAAAACAGCTGTTTCAGAATATTAACCCCAAATAATATTTAACATATTTTGACCTTTCCCTTGAATATGATTTTTATAATTGTTACTTTAAATTGTCTTGGGATAAAGAGATATCCAAAGACATGGGAGTCTGCCTATTTGGGTTCTTCCTGAACTGGTAAAATAGACATAATAATAGCACCTACTTTTCATGGTGGCTGTGAGGATTAAATGAAGACAATATTTGTAAAGTGCTTAACAGTGCCTGGTTCAGTAGATTTCTAATTAATACTTGATCTTTCACCTCTGCCTTCCCCCCTTCCTGTTTAGATTTTTAAAGGCTATGACAATAGAACATAAACTCTGAAATATTCTACCATGTTGGAAAACTTTCAGGTATGGCCTTATAAGAGACTTGATAACAAGTTTGTCCAATGAGGATCCATCTAGACAACTCTGGAGAGATACATTGCCAATGGGGTTGGCCATCTGGTAATGACTTTTTCTTTGACTATGAAACAAAATAGCTTTTAGGCTTGTCTAGCCCCATTCCATTTCTTCAGTGACAATAGCAGAGTTATGGAAAAGGGAAAGATGATCCTAAGAATGACATCACAATTTTTATACAATCAATAAGCTTTAATTTGATTACTAGCATTCAAAATGTGAGCCCCCTGTTCAATAACTAAATAAATGTATGTATAATTGGGGGTAGCTGAATCATATAAATCATCATATTCTTGATATAGATCAAGGGTTAGCAAACTACAGTTAGCTGTTTCAGCACATGTTTTTGTATGGACTGGCAGTTCATTTTCTTTTAAATTTAAAAATATAATAAAAATTAATATGAAAATATAAAAAAAATTCTTAACTTCCAGGTCTAACCTAGGATCTGTTCTGATGAAGATCATGATTTTTAGTGACTTGGAAAGAATTAAAAATCTAGGAATATAATGTACCATCCTTAGGGAGACCTATAGACAGAGTATTTTAATTGCTGGCTGTTAAAACATTCTGAAGACACTGGGTTGTAAACAGAAAGTTCAGTGGAAGTTAGTATATAGCCTTAGTAGAATATAAATATGATACAACTAGGAATGATTCTACAGGCTTTATTCCAAACTACTGGGGCTTGGTGAGAACATCAATGCCTGTTAATTTTTGCCTTGAAGTATTAAAAGATTGAGCTGTGGAGACTCACAAATAACTCAATGCTTGACTTAGAAATCAATTAATGAAAGACTGCCTCAGCTAGAAGAGCTCATAGAGAAGCAAGTGATGGTGTAAAGGCCATATTTGCTGTCAGAAACTCTGGCAAAGGGATAGAGACTGGTTCATTTTATATTCTATCCACCTTAGATAAAATTTTCATGCCATTTTCTCATACTATTGAAAACAGTCTTTGTTTTGGGTTACTAAAATTTAAATTATAATAACCCTTTTTTGGGACATCTTGTATAAAGAAATAATTTAAATTTATAAGGATTAGAGCAATTTCCCAATTGATAAAAATGGTGTAATGATATGAAAAGGCAAATCTCAAGGGAAGAAACCCAGACTATATATAGCCATATGAAAAAAAAATGTTGTAAATCACAATCAATTAGAGAAATGCAAATTAAAGTAAATCTAAAGTAAAACTTAGATTCTTCCACATACTAATCAGATGGGAATGACAAATGTTGGTGGGATTATGAAAAAAGTCACATTTCCCCATTATTAGTGAACGTTGTTATTCTATGAAGTAATTTCAAATCATGAATAAAGTTACTCACCTATGCATGTCCACCTATATTACTGAACCTATATTATACTAGTATAATATTGGAGTATTACATACTCCAAAGATCAAAGAAATGATAAAAAAAAGTTTTATATGTACAACTGGCAATTGTGTGAATAGTAGACTTGCATGATGAGATAACTGAAACAGGTAAAACAAACAGGAAATTTCAATAATCTAGGTAGGAAGTGATGAGGCATTGAATTAAGGTGACTAGAATATAAAATAAACCAACTTTAAAGGTGCTATAGCAAAATGATTTATATAAATGGAGTGAATAATGGACAAACTTTGTCATTAATGTTTAATATTATATATATATATATATATTTCTTTGCATAATCAGGATGATTTTATATTATTAGTGATTTTAGTTTATCCTAATATATTATTCTTGTGGAATCTAGATTGCCACTAATTAAAATTGCATTTCTTATTACCTTAATTTTACTTTAAAAAAATCTATTTAATGTAAAATAGAAACATGTTTGGATATTTATGATGATCATATAAATAGCATTTAGTTACATCCTGATGATGAGTAATATTGCTATTGGGATAGTGTTTTGTGTCTTTCCTATGAATGGCATTTCACAAAGCCATTCATAACTCTTAAAGAGAACTATCCTCTGTGGTATCTTTTGCCTTATTTTGCACGGCACTCTCCAGTTGGAAAAAATGCATCCCAATAGTGTAGATTTAATTTCTCTCTCATTTAACATAAAATGAAATAAAATATAAATAGTAGCATTTTCGGTCCTTTTTTTGGCATCAAGGCCAAGTCCCCACCTTCCTCCACTTTGTCTTACTGCCATTGAGCTATCCTGTTTTCTATGAATATTAAAGAAATAAATCCTCCAAAGGACTATTTCGTCTTCTTGTCCCATAAAAACCTTGGAAGAAGGAAGTATGACTTTCATAAAAAAGGGGGGGGGAATTTCACTGGTAAAGGCAAATTGAAAAGATTTCAATACTTGAAAGTGTGTTTACTATTATTTTACCGTAACAATTGATGTGAAATTTAAAAATTTAAACATAATTTACATTTGAATAGTTGCTTATAGTTTACAACAGAATATTGGCTTAGAAATTAGGAGAAGTGATTTCCAATTTTAGCTTTGTTAGGAACCAGCTTTGTGACTCTGAAGAAGTCAGCACATGCACTGTGTCTTAGTTCTCTCTACCATGAAATGAGGAGCTTGGTTTAGAATTCTGTGGTTCTTAAATCTTTTTTTTTTTTTGTCATGGACTCCTTTGATGAAGGTGAAACCTACAGACTACCAGAATGTTCGAAAATGCATAAAAAGTATAGGATTATATGAATTTAATTATATTGAAAGGTTTAATACTCTTGCTCTCAATTATCTTTAAAGTTCTTTATAGTTCTATCATTCTGTGATTTCATGCAGCTTATCTTATTAATACAAAATTATCTTATTAATATCTTATTGATTGATATCATTCTAATTAGTGGAGTAGCTTTCTGAACCAAAATCCACTGGGGTTTTTACTGCTTTATAATCATAGTGCAGTAAATAGACAAATAGCTTTGTAGTCAGGAAGACCTAGATTCAAGTATTACCTTTGCCCCTAATAACCTATTTGACCAGGGATAATTTATGAACTTATTGAATGTTTTCTTAAATCATAAATTTCTGATAAGTTGCTGATCCATTTTAGGTTAAAGGCTATTTCCAAATGGAACTTCCCTACACTGGCAAAATGACAGGTTCAGAGTTTTGAAAAAATATTTTGCTTAATATGAAAATTATATATAGCACCATTATTCACAAAAGCTTGGAACTCTTTGCTCTCTCAACCACACTGTTTCTTTCCCATATCCACACACTATCATTGGCAAAATTATGCCCTAATAGAAGAATATGCTAGTGCCCTACTACTCAAACAGAATGGGACATTGGACACATTCTGCTATGGGCATATGCCATTTCAATGAAATTCTATTGAGTTTAAATTTTGCTTAATCCTGAGATCCTAGCTTTTGTACATTATTGAATAGAAAAAGCAGTTATAAATGACAGTCCTAGGTAAGGCTTTCAGATCCTGTTTGCAAGTTTTGAAACCATGTAGATTTCTAGTAGTAAGGAGGAAAAGTGCATTTAATAAAATAGAATTGATCTGGACAATTTCTTAAATGAGCACAGACCAGAGGTCTAAATGTGCATATGGATGTTGTTAATGATATTGCCCTTGACATGTAAGTATAGAAAGTGAAAAGAACATTCCTGTTATAAGCAAGTCACATTTGTTAAATTAACATAACAAGTTGAGCATTGAAGAATAAAGGATCATTTTTTATGCTGTTTACACATTATCAGATCCCAAAGGACTACTTATTTTGTGGTCATAAATGCATTAGGAGCTATGCATAAACTCCTCCCTGGAAAAACTCTGGAGCCGACACAGATTAATTGATTTCTAATGGAAAGATGCACTATGCACTTAAGCATTGCTTTGTCTCAAAGCATTCCTTCCCAAATGGTGGATAATAGTTTTGCATGTATTAGGAAATTAAAATCAAATGCAACTTTTACCCTTTACTGGTAACATGATCCTTTATTTTTATAAGGAAAATAGAGGTCATTTCCTCAGCTGCTGATTGGTGTCATAGCTATTTCTGTGGCCATAATTAGTGTTCTTTTAAAATAATAGTTAATATTTTTATGATGCTTTATGGTTTAGAGAGTGATTTCCCATGCATTATCTCAATTAACTCTGATAGTAGTCCTTTGAGATTCAGTAGGTAAGACAAATAATGTTATCTCCATTTCATAGGCAAGGGTACAGACTCTGTAAGAGGAGAACTCATTTGCCCTGTTTATATTTCTGTATATATACACACATATAAACCCATCTATCCATACTCACATTACATCTATTTTTGTTGTGTTTTCTTACAGAATATACTCACATGCAGGAGTGCTTTCATTTTATTTTTGCATCCTCAAAGCCTAGGCCAATTCCTGGCACATAAACATTAACAAATATTTGTAGATTGATTGTTCTTGGACAAACAACATGGTAAGAGGCAGCTTGAAATAGTAGATAGAGAATTAGACAAAAAGTCAGTTGTTATTGTTAAGTGGTTTCTGTCATATCCAACTCTCTTAACCCTATTTGGGGTTTTCTTGGCAAAGATACTGGGAATGAGGTGTCATTCCCTTCTCCAGCTCATTTTGCAGGATTTAGTGATCTGTCTATGGTCACATTACTAGTAAATATTGGAGACTGGATTTGAATTGAGCTTCTTCTGATTCTAGGGCTGGTATCCTATCCATTGCCTTCTAAGAGTCAGAGATAGATTCAAATCCCACATCTGATATACACTGGCTGGATGACCCTGCAGAACTGAATTAAGTTCTCAGTGGCCCATATGATTCACTAAGTTACAGAGAAATGGCAGATCTTTAGTAGTAGAGGGATTTTCTATATTGGGAGTTTCTTAGATCTTTGAAATTATAGAAATGAATGAAAAAAAACAGGATGGGAAAGGAGAAAAAGTATTTAGGACTGAAATCCATAACTTCTGATTTGTGAGTAATTCAATATTTATAAATGCATTAGAGCCTCAGCTTGGAAAAGACCTCGGAAGACAATTAGTGTAACCAGTACCTGAACACAAATTCCTCTCTGATCTCCCTAAAGTTTAGTGTTTGTCTTGTATAATATGCAATCATTCTATTATGCCACATTACTACAGGATACAAAAACCCAAAGAAATGTAGAAAAGTGAATGAATAACTGGATCTTCCATACCCTCTGAGTGCTTAGGAAAAATCAATGCTATGGCAGACAGACAAAAATTAAAGATTATCTTTAACTTAGCTTCCCTTTCATATAATTTGTGTTGAAGCCAATTCTGGATGTTATGCTAACCTGATAAAGAAGTGGAAAAAATAGAGTAAACCTCATTCCAACCAATGGCTTAAATGGATCCTCTACAAAACCTTTATGACATTGGTATCATTGTGTTTCATGTTGGTTATATTTATAAATATTTATAATATTGGGATTAAAAATTAATAAGTTAAAATAATTTTGAAATTTAAATTAATGTACATTGAATCTATTAAAGATTTAAATAAAATAAAATAGTTATTCATTTATTTAAAATTAAACTGATATTAACAAAATAGTGCTTCAATGAAAGTAACTATATTTTCTGAAACAAAAAAACCCCTATATTTTCCAAAGCAAAAAAGAGTGACATTGTTTCACACACACACACACACACACACACACACGATTGCAAATCTTTTAAATTTAATCTAACTTAATAGAAGACAGCTGTATTCTTATATCTATGTTTGTATTCAATTTATTGTAATGTGCTGTTTTTAGTAGAAGTACATGAAGGAAATCCAGCTTCTCCTGGGTATGTAATTAGAGAATTGGGAAGCATCTTAATAGCCAAATAGTATTATAATATCTTAGCATTAATACTATCTTAGTATAACATCTTAGTATTATTATGAAAATAGTTCTGACTCTGTGGACCTCCTGATATGGATTTAGGGCTTTCCAGGAAATCATTTTTTCAAAATTACTATCCTAGTTTAATCTTTTCCTTTTACAAGTGATGAAAATTAAGACCATATAAGTAAAATGACATGGCCAGGATCACTCAGATAAGTAGGTAGCAGAGCCAGAATTTGAATGCATGTTCTCTGACCTCAAATCCAGAAATTTTTACTCATTTCTTTTTAGGAAAGTATTTTGTGTCTATTCTATGAGACCTAAAGGAAGCACTAAATTGATTGTGTCTATTTTTTTTTTAATGCAGACAAGTTGTTAGAAGGACTAGAAATTTTGTAAAAGACTAAAATCAGGAGATTCCTTTCCAACCCTGGTATAATAATGTGATCTTAGGCAAGGTAATTCAACTCTAAAAGTCTTTTAAATATTTGAAATAAAATAGAGAAATGATATTGACTGGGATCCTTTAGGGATAATCCCAGTCAGTTATATGAATCACTCTGAACAATTTTAACTAAATAAGTTATCAAAATCAAATGTATTTTCAATAAAAATGATGTTTGAATAATAGTTAATTCATACTTCAAGAATATATTTTGTTATTGCAGACACGCCTTTTTCTGAAGTAAATCTAAATTCTTCTTTAATTCAGTATTTAATTTAATTTAATTCAGTGGATCTGAAGGGTTGCTTTGAACTCATCCCTATGTGGCAACTGTGAGCCTCTCTGACTCAGGCTGGTCCCCCAACTTAGATATAATAGGCTATCAGTGAGACAGGACTTGCAGTTTCTCCAATTTGATAGAACTTGGAAGAGTTTGTGCTCTATCAAAACAGCTTTTGAGAACTCAGATGGCTTCCATGCCATGATGAAGCATTAATGAAGAACTTCAATGAAGAGAAAATTTTAATAGCACAAATGTGATCATGGAATTTCTTCTATATTACTCTAGCATTGTTATCTCTTTGTTTACTATACATATATATTAATTTTCGTAAGTGAAGCATAAGCTCATTAAGACTAGGGTTGGATTTTTTTTTCACACACCCACACACACACACACACACATACATTCCTGTATAGTACAGTGTTATGCATTTGGAAATATTTGTTGTTTTTTTTTTAAATTGCAATTAGCAAGCATTTACTTTACTCCCCTTTGAACTTTCCTAATTAAAAAAAGAAAAGTTTTACTTTAATAATACACATGTAAACCTCAAGAAGTCTTTCAAAAGTCACTTGCTAGATGATTAATGAATGCAGAGATGTAATTAGCAATTTTGGTGCTCTCTCCTTCCCCCCAAAAAAACCAACAAAATGTGCTTATAAGATAAACTTTTCAACAAATGTAATTATGCTTATATGTTTGTGTATATATGTAGATCTTCCCTTTCTCTTCCCCCTCCACTATCCCAATCCCCAGTGTCCATGGGTAGAAGCCTAGGATATTGTGAAAATACTTATTAGTGGGCAAGATAGCACTGAGTTTAGCTTCTAAGTCCAATTTATTCTACTTGTTGAGGTAGAAAAAGTGTTGTCAGTGTTCTTAAAATTTTATATCTTTGATGAAAATCTCAAGTCACGCTGCCAGAGTTAAGGCTCTGAATAAATACATATGGTGTCCTGTGGCTTTAGGTTTGGTTTTACTTCTTGATCTGCTATATTTTCCTGAGTAGTGTGAGTTTTCTTATCTTTAAGTTGAACATACCAATGACGTTTCCCATATACTTATTGGGATTATCCACTTAAAAGTCATACTCATGTCATACTAGGTGCTTTATAAATGCTAAATAGAATGAAATGAATATGACATATGGACTAAATTTCCTTTGTAATAAATATGAGCTTAAAAATTAAGGAAAACATACTTGATAAAGCATTTGTTGCACTTGGCCAAAACAAAACTGTTTCCAAAATAATTGAAGACATTTTTGCCAAAACTAAAGGACTGTTTGTTTCCTATTCCCTACATGTATTGTTATGTAATCAGCTGGTAAAATAGTAGTTAATGTATTTAGCATATTTAATGATCATAGATATCCTTACTTAGGTGCATGTATCTTTTTATCAAAAAGGTAGGTTACTAAGGAAGTTGAAATATCATGTTTAATGGTTTGTTCATTTGGAATTTTGCCATTTTTCTTGGGCACCATCAACCAATTTTATATTTATAGTTATTTACTTATTTATAGTCAGAATTCTAG
>JAJPUD010017212.1:17574-31894 GCA_023553655.1 Myrmecobius fasciatus | reverse complement strand
ATAACATTCTCATACTCCTTGATTGATGTTTGCTTACATTGTGTTTCCTTTATCTGATATATCGTTTGTGTAGATAAGATTTTTCTTGCACAACAATAAGTTTGAAAATATGTATACATATATTCGATTTGCCAATATTTTAACATAATTAACATGTAGTGGATATCCTGCCATCTAGGGGAGGGGTGGGGTGTTGGGAGGAAAAATTTGTAACGGAAAGCTATGTAAGGGTTATTGTTGAAGAATTACCCACACATATGTTATGCAAATAAAATAAAATTAAAAAAAAAAGATTCCTTGCTGGATTGGGAAAGGAGGAGGTAAGGGAGGGAAAGGGGAAAAAATTTGGAAGACAAAATCTTACAAAAATGGATGTTGAAAAATGTCTTTGCATATATTCAAAAAAGTAAACTACTATTGAGAAAAAAATTAAACTAAGACATAAAGAAAACTAAATTTCTCAAATGAAGGTAAGAAGGGACTATAATCTAAAAATGGAGAGAGTTTATACAAAGATACAGATACAGATTACACTACTATTGGAGTGAAAGTAAATAAGCCAGTTTGACAAGAAAACTGAGGGTGTTAAATAGGATAGCATAAAGGGAATAATGAATAGTTAATACATTTTTAAAGTACCTACCCTGTGTCAGATACTGTGTTAAGGACTGGAAATACAGAAAGAAGTAAAAGTAAAAAATAGTCCCTTCTCTCAAGAAACTCACAATCCATTATGTCTAGAAAGATAGAAGGAGATTAGATTGTGGGAGGTTTTACTCAAAGGCCAAGATCAGGATGATCCATTATCTTTGAGAGTCAACCAAGCTTAAGGACTCTAATAAGAAGTAGTCATATTAGGATCATAGCATTTAGATCTGGAAGAAAGCTTAGAGGTCACCTATAAGTAGCCCTTTCCTCCTTGTCTCATTTTCTCCTCCCCTAGACATCATGAATGCTTCCTATTTTTGGTTTAGTCTTGCTATTCAACTAATCCCATATAAGGATTTAACTGACAGCAGGTGTAAACTGATAAAAGACTTAAGTTATATCCCTACCTCCCACTGAAGAAGAATGTTTACAATGGAATAAAGTTGTAATGAATAAATGGGAAGCAATAAAGATTAAAATGGGGATCATTGAGCATCACAGAGATATAGTGAGATGGCCTTCTTGCATCACTTCCATTCCAAATCATTGACCACTGTTATCACTTGGGTTTGGTGGATGTACACAACACAGAACTGGAAAGTGCTCTTTTCATAACAACTGAAATATCCTCAGAGTCACACATGCTGTTGTTTTTGTTGATAGTGGTTGTGGTGGTGGAGGTGGTGGTGTTAAGTTGTTTCAGTGACAGCTAATTTTTCATGACCATTTGGGGATTTTTTGGGCAAAGATACTAGAATGGCTTGCTATTTCCTCCTCCATTTTTTTAAAAGATGAGGAAACTGAGATAAATAGGGTTAAGTAACTTGTCCAATGACACACAGCCAGTAAATATCTGAGGTCAGATTTGAACTCAGAAAGACGAGTCTTCTTGACTACAGAGCCAGCATTCTATCCACTATATCAACTAGCTGCCTTGAGTAGAGCATGAGTTGGTCCTAATAAGAGAATTGTTGACTAAAGCTAAGATTAACTCCTATAACTTCAGAGTCCTTCAGTATGCTATTTCTGAAAGGGACCCACAAGATTATCTTTTTAACACTTCCATTTTATATATGGGAAGATTGATGCACTTGAAGTGATTTGACCAAAGACATACAAATCTTGGCAGTTGTATATTTGTTGTATATTTAACCATTTTTTTGCCTCTAGTTATTACTTTGCCTATTGCACTTTTTCTAAGTTTTCAAAAAATGGAATTAAAAAGAAATACTGGGTATAATGTATAATAAATAAAAGGAACAAATGCTACTCATAATCTTTAAGAGTTCACTAAAGAATTTAGAAGGAAATGGGATTTTGGGGAATGTCAGCAGGAGGATGAGCAAGTTATGTTTTAAGACAGCCAAAATTTTGACACTTTATTAATGTTTTTCCTGGATTTCACCTGTAGCCAACAATCACAGAATCAGCCAGTTTAATCCCCTGGGATTTCTGTGACCTTTAAATATATCCCAACTAATTGATGATCAGTTTTTTAGTCATCAGAGAGAAAAGACTCCATGTCTTGGCCTAAAATTTGTATGACTCTGACAAGTTTCAGGTATAGCCAAGCCAGGCTATTGGCCTTAAGCATGCAATTGGCAAATGACTCAGTATTACAGATATCAAGCTTCCCCCATTCATGGATAATGAACATCCCTTCAAGGATGCTGACTTCAAACCCAAAATAGGGGGAATTTGTTAGTACTATAGCTAATTCCGTGATGAATCACATTGTCTATTACTGTGATTTATGGGATATTAAGTAATTTTAGGTTGAGCTGTCTCTTGTTCCACAGACACTTTAAAGAGTCCATAACTTAGGCATATCCTAAGACTAACAATAATGAAAGGCTTTTGTTAAATCACTTTGGATCATTTCCTTCTCTTGTTTTTGTTGATTGGAAGCTATGCAAAAATGTGCTTCTGGGAGATGATATAGCTCTCTGCTGATTAGAAATGTTAAGTTAGATTTGGAACAGTCCCAGTATTTTCCTATACAGTTGCATAATATTCCATTTCTCAATGATGCGGCTGTTGGATATTAATTATTGCTAAGTACATGGAAACTTGGCTGACAAATCTAGACAGGAGCTAGATATGGTAGTGTTTGAGGATTCTCTTGGTGGGTCCCAGTTTCACCCAATTTGATTACCAACAGGACAAATTATATGACAAAAATCCTAGAAATGACCATTGGTGAATTCTTCCCAGAATCTCCATTTTGGGGAAAGGCCTAAGACTATTCCTCCATGTGCTCTGGACAATGCCATCATGTTTCAGTCCCTCTTAACTACTTTCCTGCATGTCTCTTTTCCTATTGGTGAAGTCTTTCTGTCAGCTCCAAATGGTAGAAAACCTACACTACTCCTCCAGCATTCTCTCAACTTAGCTGTCCTATTCCTCATGAATATTTCTCCCTGCTTCATTTTTTTATTTTGTGATCACATTTATTTTATGTGACATTTTAAATGTTCAGTGCAGTTAGGTGACACAGAAAGACCCAAGTTCAAATTTTACCTCAGATGCTTATTGGGTATATGGCCCTAAACAAGTCAATCAAACTCTCTACCACACTTTCCTCTTCTGTAAAGTGGGGATAATAATAGCACTCACCTTCCAAGGTTGCTGTAAGAATCAAAAAAGTTAATAGTATAATGACTGGCACATATGAGGCCTTTAATGAATGTTTTTCTCCCTCCCTTCCTCTCTCTATCCTCCTGTACTTCCTCCTTTCTTTCACTCAAATGTAAGGAACTTGAGCATAGAGACTATCTTTCTGACTTACTATTTATCAGCATCACTTAACATAGTTTCCACTATATAGTAAGTACTTAATAAATGCCTAATGACTGCATTTTAAGATGAAAAGAGTATATCCTATATCAGATGTTTAACTATATACTTTTGTTCCTGGGGCAAGTATTGCAAGAAAGCAGCATGTAATGTATCCTCAAACATGGTGAGGAGTTGCTGAGGGATAGAGTATCATGGTATTTTCTGGCAATTTCCAATTTTAAATATTTTTTTCTTGACAATTAGGTAGCAAAATCAGTTGCTTCTAGGCTCCTGAAATAGTGAATCCTGTCATTATCATTTAAATTTCAGGACTCAATGGCAAATTCCTAATCATCTTTTCTGAGTTAAAGCTCATATTTCAGGTATGAGCATACTATCTCTTTCATAGCTCCATACTTAATGTGAAACATAAATGGGGCCTGAAAATCACATTGTTGTTATTAAATCTGGATCTCCTTTTCTTGCTCAAAGCCTATTTATAGAATTTGTCCCACTCTTATTGGCCTAGGTGCTTTTCCCAACTCAGTTTTCACATGGATTGGTTCATCTCTTCATAGGCCATCAGTAATCTTTAATATAGTGTGGACACTCACTCAGCTTAGTCCAGTTCAGCTCAGATCTCTCCAGCCACAAGATCTAACTCTAACCTCAGTCTTCCTGATAGAAAGAATTATATGTGAATGCCATCCTACCCAGCAGGCAGCCATAATATAAATGGAAAAGTAATTCTCATTAGCATTTGCTATACTTGTTTCCTTGACCAATTCTAAACCTGCTCTTGGTTCCTTCCTGTGATTCCTCCCTAAACCTTCCTCCCTGTGACTCAATTCAGTTCAAGACACATTCATTAAGCACCTACAGTATATAGAGAAAAATGCAAACCCTATGTATAATCACAGCAATACATTGATACAGACATACTAGAAGGTTGCCAACAATTTTCCAAAAATCCTCTGTGACCTAAGAAATTGTGTGTCTCTTTTAAACTAATATCTAGGGTGTTTACAGGGAAGAAAACACAATTCATAACAGAAGACAAAGACAGTAAGAGGTCACTGGGTATTGTAGGGATGAAGTAGCACACCAGACAAGATCCAATAAAATTCATTAATGTCATGCTAATCCCAGGGTGTATAGCAGACAGTTTGAAACAGTTAGCTAGCAAAGTTGTTTCTCCCAAATTATATAGTAAATGTACTCTGTCCCAATCTGAAGTGTGGCTTGGCTTCTTGGCTTTATGATGGCAGCAGTGAAGCATGGGTAATCATTCAAAAATATCACAGCTATGCCCTGGAGCATGTGTGCTTTAGCATAATTAGGGATTGGGGAGTCTGCTCCCCAACATACCTATAACTTCTGCCCCCAATGCATCCTACAAACCTAAAGGACACTTGGGAGAAAGGCCTAGCAATTAATTCTCAGCAAACCATGAAACATATAGAAACCAGGTCTCTTTGGTAAATGAATGAATGAATGAAAAAATTATTAAATATTTTGCTATGTAGAAAGCATTAAGAATGAAAACAGAAAATCAAAGGCAGTTTTTGTTCTAGAATTCACCTTCTAATGGGGAGAGACCACATAAATAGAAAGTTTCAGCAGCAAGTCAAAAGGAAAGACCCAGTGCTTCTTAGGATGCAATAGGGAAGCAAATAGTAATACATCTTTTTCCCCCATTTAACATTTTATTTTTCCAGTCACATTTAAACAATATTTTTCTGATCATACATGTGCATTCATTTTAGACATATTTCCTAATGAATCACATTGGGAGAGAAAAATCAGAATAAAAGGGGAAACTATGAAAGAAAAAAAAAACAGATAAAAATTTAAAAAATGAACATAGTATGTGTTGATTTACATTCAGTCCTCATAGTTCTCTCTTTCTGGGTGAATAAGGCATTTACCATCCAAAGTTTATTGAAATTGCCTTGGATCACTGAACTGAACTGTTGAGAAGAATCAAAAGTTTCATAATTGATCATCACACTATCTTGCTGTTACTGTGTACAAGGTTCTGTTTGTTCCTGGTTCTGCTTGTTTCATTCAACATCAGTTTGTATAAATCTTTTTAGGTGTTTCTAAAATCAGTTTGTTAATCATTTTAATAGAATGATATTCAATTACTTTATTCAGCCATTCCCCGATTGATGGATATCTATTCATTTTCCAAATCTTTGCAACTACAAAAAGAACTTCTGCAAACATTTTCTACACATGTAGGTCCTAAAGTATTTTCTTTAACTCCATTTCCATTGATGACATTTTTAACCGTTTAAAAATATCAACAACCTTCATGGAAAGAATTTTCCTTTCTGGGTCTTCAGTAGCTATGGCTGCTGAGGAGACAGTGATACAGTGTCTGAAGAAACATTTGTCATACATATATATATACATACGTATATATATATATATATATATATATATATAGTTTGTACAAAGTTGTTGATAAGCTCTCTTTGGACCATATGGTCTTTGAAAGCAGGCATCATCTTTTACTTTTGTTTTGGCCAAAAACATTAAGGGCCTTCCCCTCTCAGATTAATTTTTCTTTTTTGGTTAGGTAAAAATGGTCGGTTTTTGCCTCATTTCTTTCTCACTTAGTCTTAATCACAAATGGGTAATTATCTCAGTCAAACTGAGACCTCTTAAAGACCTTAGAGATCAACTAGTCCCAGAGTCATAAGCAAGGTGGAGGCCTGGACTCTAACCCCACCATGGGGAGAGGTAAATGATAGTACGCTTCTTAGTAAAAGGTCTCCTGAGACTATCTCTCTGCCTTAAGTTTATTGCTGACCCTTATTCCCATCAAGATTGACATAGAAGGTGGTAGCCTCATGAGCAGATGAAGACCTAGAGAAAAAGAGGAGAGGACATGCATTCTACTGTCTCAACAAGATTACATCATTAATTGTGTTGCTATTCCTGGAACTTTACCCTGATTCCCCACCTTTAGACTATTGCTCCCCATTAAAGGAAATCTATCCTAGGTGTCAAGATTGCTAGTTATGATTTTATCTAGTTAAATACCTTATTTTTATAGGAGAGAAGAAAAAAGCCTGATATCTAAAACTTTAGGTTACTTGCCCAAAGTTACATACATTTTAAATGGACAGAGCCAGTGTTCAAAAATCATCTATTCCCAAAGCCACAGCTCTTTCTGTGACTCTTGGTATTGTTCAGTCATTTTCAGTCACATCTGCTTTTTGTGACCCCATTTGGGTTTTTGGGAAGGATGTTGAAGAGATTTACCATTTCTTTTTCCAGATTATTTTACAAATGAGGAAACTGAGGCAATCAGGAATAAGTGGCTTGCTTGGGATCACAGAGCTGATAAGTATTTGAGGCTTGATTTGAACTAAGAAAATTGAGTTTTCTTGACTCCAATCTTATTACTCTATCTACTGCACCACCTAGCTGCCTAATATTTGGTGGGAGGTTCTTGGAAAAGATATTGGAGTGATTTGCCATTTCTTTCTCCAGCTCATTTTAGAAGTGAGAAAACTGAGGTAAACAGGATTAAGTGACTTGCCTAGGGACACACAGCTCAGGTAGAAGAGCTTTCCTGATTCCACGTCCAGTATTCTATTCCCTGTAACACTTAATTGCCTTCTATGATGCTATTACTCTTTTTAAGTCAGGGTCCTCTCTATAGTCTTACACAAAGTCCTTATATTTAGAGACTTGGAAAAACAGAAGAATTTCAGTTCAGATGGATGTGATGATCTCTTCTTTTTTGGAATTCCAGGAGATCTTTTGGTGTTACTACTATTCGTTTGGCTTTTCAGACCATTTGGAACCAATCTTTTATGAACCCCTCTTTACATCTGTCCTTTTTAGGCTAAATCTGCCCTTTTTGGGGTCCCTATCCTGTTTCTTTTTACCCTATTGGGTGCAAGAATTTCTTGCTTTTGCTAAATAGTTCATTCTGATTGGCTTCCATTCATCTGCCATTCCCCAATTGGAGAACTGCAATCAGTGACATCTGAGGACCCTTCTCAGATTAAGTCTCATCTAACCTTACAGTATATTGTGGTCCCTGGAATAACCTCTTCCTATTCCACAATCTTCAAGCAACTTTAAATAGGGATACCACACACCTCTTAAATCCCTGTATTTCCGCATTATCAGATAGGTGTAGCTGAAAGAAAGCAGGCCATGTCCACACTTCAGAGTAAGTAACGGAGCCATTGAGAGCCACATGATGGAATGCAGGTTTCAAAGTATCACCAAAATGGACTTTGTGCAAGGCTCTACTGAAAACAAGGTTTCTAAAATTCCTGGGACTAAGAAGAGAGATAAGCCCACATCATGACATTTCCAGTTTTTGCTCATGCTGATTGAGGCGGAAGCAACCATGGAAAAAGAGTGCTATTTCTGATAGCACAGGAGTCCCCTTTCTCCTGTGCTAGTTGAAAAGTTCCAGAAACTAGCTACCAAATGATAATGAACTAATTTTCTTTCATCTGGATGACCCAAGAAAATTACCTCTGTCTTATACTAAAAAAACAGCTGCAATCAAGAAGAAAAGTGGAGAGATCCTTCCTGTGAGTTCCTAGGGGCTGTAGGTCAAATTGCCTTACAAATAAGGTTCCCAAGTCTGTGTGTGCTCTCAGCACTGGAAAAAGAGTGGAGGCAAAATTGGAAACAGGCCCAAGTAATTATAAATAACTGAAATTTTTATCCCTAACACTTATTGGCTATGTGATGATAGAGTGAAGGAAGAGTGTTGGGATAAAAACTCACCCTATGCAACCTAGAAAGAGCTGTACCCTGTCCATTTCCAAATGACAGACATGCTTTTGACCTCTTATATAAACAGTGGCTTCAATTGGTCCCCTGTAAGCTGCCCTCTCTCTCCATAAATAAGACTGGCTATTGAGGATCAATTATTGCTCACTCAGTAAACATTTCTAATCTTACCGAATTTTTCTTATCTTCTGTTTTTGGGACTTGAGATGTATTCTTTTGGACTTTCAGTAGAGGTAAAATTCTCTCCTATAAGTCATAAAATTATAGATTTAAACTCATAATGGACCCTACAGGTTATCTAATGTCTTCTACAACATTGAATCTTACAAAGTTTTCTGTAACAAATTTTTCCCCCCTAATCCCCACCTCTCCCCTAGATTGCAGGAAGTCCACTACACGTTAATTATGTTAAAATACTTGACAAATAAAATAAATGTATACATATTTCCACACATATTGCTGTGCAAGAAACATCATATCTAGAAGAAAAATAAAAAACATCTGAGAAAGGAAACCCAATATAAGCAAACATTAATAGAGAACATGATATTATGTTGTGGTCCACATTTCATATCCCTCTCTCTGGGTGTATATGGCTTTCTTCACTGAACAATTGGAAGTGGTTTGAAATATTTCATTGTTGAAGAGAGCCATGTCCATAAGAATTGATCATCATATAGTCTTCTTGTTGCTGTGTATAATGATCTCCTGGTTTTGCTCATTTCGCTCAGCATCAGTTCATGCAAATCTCTCTAGGCCTCTCTGAAATCATCCTGCTGCTCGTTTCTTACATAACAGTAATGTTCTATAACATTCATATATCATAATTTATTCAGCCATTCTCCAGTTGCTGGACATCCATTCAGTTTCCATTTTCTAGCCACTACAAAAAGGGCTCCCACATTCTTGCACATGTGGGAACTTTTCCTTCCTTTAAGATATCTTTGGAGATTAACCCCCATAGAAACACTGCTGGGTCAAAGGGTATGCACAGTTTGATAACTTTTTGAGCATACTTCCAAATTGCTCTCTAGAATGGTTGGATCCATTCACAGTTCACAGTTCCACCAACAATGTATCAGTGTCCCAGTTTTCCCACATTCCCTCCAACATTCATCATTTCTTTTCCTGTCATTTTAGCCAATCTGACAGGTGTGTAGTGGTACCTCAGAGATGTCTTAATTTGCATTTCTCTGATCAATAGGATCATTTTAATTTCTAAGATAAATCACAATAAACTTAAGATGAGCTAGTTCAGCAATCACCTCTGAGGTACCACTGATCAATAGTGATTTAGGGCACCTTTTCATATGACTAGAAATGGTTTTAATTTCATCATCTGAAAATTGTCTTTTCATATCCTTTGACCATTTATCGATTGGAGAGTGGCTTGAATTCTTACAAATATGAGACAATCCTCTATATATTTTAGAAATGAGGCCTTTATCAGAACCTTTAAATGTAAAGATGATTTCCCAATTTGTTGGTTCCCTCCTAATCTTGTCTGCATTAGTTTTGTTTGTACAAAACATTTTTAACTTAATATAGTCAAAATTATCTATCTGGTGTTCAATTAAGAGTTCCAATTCTTCTTTGGAGATAAATTTATTCCATCTCCACAGGTCTGAGAGGTAAACTATCCTATGTTCCTCTAATTTGGTTATAATATCACTCTTTATGTCTAAATCATGAACCCATTTAGATCTTATTTTGGTATGTGGTGTTAGGTGTGGGTAAAGCCCTAATTTCTTCCACACTATTTCTAATTTTCCCAGCAGTTTTTGTCAAATAGTGAGTCCTTATTCCAAAAGTTGGGGTCTTTGGGTTTATCAAACACTAAATTGCTATAGTTATTGCCTAGTTTGTCCTGTGATCCTATCCTATGCCACTGATAAACTATTCTATTTCTTAGCCAGTACCAAATGGTTTTGATGACCACTGGTTTATAATATACTTTTAGATCTGGTACAGCAAGGCAACCTTCATCAGACTTTTTTTTCCCATTAATTCCCTTGAAATTCTTGATCTTTTGTTCTTCCAAATGAGCTTTGCTACTATTTTTTCTAGATCTGTAAAATAATTTCTTGGGAGTCTGATTGGTATAGCACTAAATAAGTAAATTAGTTTGGGTTGTATTGTCATTTTTATTATATTCCCTCAGCCTACCCATAAGCACTTGATGTTTTTCCAGTTGACTAGGTCTGACTTTATTTGTGTGGAAAGTGTTTTGTAGGTTAGTTCGTATAGTTCCTGACTTTTCCTTGGCAGATAGATTCCCAAATATTTTATACTATCAACAATTACTTTGAATGTAATTTCTTTTTGTATCTCTTGCTGCTGGACTTTGTTGGTAATATATAAAAATGCTGATGATTTATGTGGATTTATTTTGTATCCTGCAACTTTGCTAAAGTTGTGAATTGTTTCTAATAGTTTTTTAGTTGAGTCTCTAGGGTTCACTAAGTATACCATCTGCAACAGTATATAAGATACAGTATATCATCTGCAAAGAGTGATAATTTTGTTTCCTAATTACCTACTATAATTCCTTTAATCTTTTTCTTCTCTTACTGCCAAAGCTAACATTTCTAATAGAATATTAAATAGTAATGGTGACAGTGGGCAGCCTTGTTTCACTCCTGATCTTATTGGGGATGGTTCTAGTTTGTCGCCATTACATATGATTTTTCCTGATGGTTTTAAGTAGATGCTACTAATCATTTTAAGGAAAAGCCTATTTATTCCTATACTCCCTAGTGTTTTTAATAGGAATGTGTGTTGGATTTTATCAAATGCTTTTTCTGCATCTATTGGCATAATCATGTAATTTTTCTGCATCTACTGAGATAATCATATGATTTTTGTTAGTTTGGTTATTAATATAATTGATTATGCTGATAGTTTTCTTAATATTAAACTAGCCCTGCATTACTGGTATAAATCCTGCTTGGTCATAGTGTATTATCTTGGGGATGACTTTCTGTAATCTCATTGCTAATATCTTATTTAAAATTTTTGCATCAATATTCATTAGGGAAATTGGTCTATAGCTTTCTTTCTCTGTTTTCACTTTACCTGATTTAGCTCTCAGCACCATATCAGTATCATAGAAGGAATTTGGTAGTATACCTTTTTTCCTTTTTTTTTTCAAATAGTTTATATAGCATTGGAATTAATTGTTCTTTGAATGTTTGGTAGAATCCACAGAACATAAACTCTTTATGAACATATTTTTTTTCCGGAGACTATTATGGTATATTTTACATATTTAAATGATTGTTTTGGAACTGAATTAATGACGTGTGTAGATGAAATCAGTGGCCCTTTACTTCTTGTCCTTTATCTGAATTTTCCCCAAACTTCAAGATCTACTTCAAGTCTTGCTTCTTCTACATAAGAAGGCAAAACAGAAAAAAAGTATTAGCTCTGTGGTCAAAAGCACTGAAATTGGAGATCCTAACTCTGTTATGACTTTTTATTTTTAGGAATTTGAACAAATCTTTAGCATAAAATGAGTCAGTTGTACTGGATAATCCCAAGGTCCTATTTGTTTTCAATTAAGAGAGACAGAGAGAGACAGACAGACAGAGATACAGAGACAGAAAAGAAACAGAAAGAGAGAGATGAGATAGAGAGAGAGGCACCACAGACAGATATATATATATATATATAGAAAAAAGACAAAAGAGAAATATTATATATCTATACATAATATATTTTATGTATCATATATTATTTTGCATATTATATATGGATATATGTATATCTACACATGTGTATATATGTATATATATATACATGTATGTATGTATGTATGTGATATCTCTCCTCTCTGAACAGCTAGAAAACATATGGTTTTATCATATACCTGGGATTTAATCATGTGCTAGAACATATTAATAGACATTATTTTCAAGTGTATGTGACACATTTTTTTCCTACAAGGAGCTCTTTATGAGTTATTATATATCACTGGAATATTCATCCCTAGAATACATTGTTGGCTCATTGTGGATATCACAGATGATGACTATAGTTATGTTAGTTATTGGATAAGATAATATCCAAGTTCTGTTTTTTCATACTACAAATTCTTTGCGGGTAGGGCTTCATTCATTTATTCAACAAAAATTTCTTAATCAGCTTCTTCTTAGAGCTAGGGTTAAAAGAAATACAAGGAAAAATGAGACATTTTCTCTCCTCAAGAAGCTTATATTTTTTTTATTTTATTTATTTTTTTATTTTTTTTGCTTTTTGCTGAGGCAATTGAGGTTAAGTGACTTGCGCAGGGTCACACAGCTAGGGAATGTTAAGTGTCTGAGACCAGATTTGAACCCAGGTCTTCCTGACTTCAGGGCTGGTGCTCTATCCACTACGCCATCTAGCTGCCCCCCTCAAGAAGCTTATAATTTAGCAATGTTATCCACAAATAAATTATAAAGTAGAATCAATATACAAAAGAGGTATAAAATGCTGGGTTAGCAAATAAGGGAAAGTTCATTTCCATTTCAAAGAAGGTTGTATGATGTTGTAGAAAAAGCACTGGACCTTGGGTCATACCATATAGGCTGATGTTCTGTCTCCATAATTTATTAGCTTTATAACCTTGGCAGAGACCATTAGCCTCTCTAATTCTGTTTCCTTATTGATAAAATGGGAATAGTAATCCTACTTCATAACATTACAATAAGGAAAAACCTGACAGGCTATAATGCACCATAGAAATGTCCTTTATGTTTCTTTTTAAATGCTCATCAGTTTAGGTGCTCCCTGGAGGTTAGATAACATCCCTCCCCTATCTTCATGATATGTACTGCCCATCTGTGCCACAGATAATTCATCCAAAGTGCTTGAAGTTTTTTTTTTCTTTTCCCTAGTTAATATAATGTATTTCTGTTGTTCACATAATACCAAAGCTAGCTATTCATTTACAACTTTTATTCTTGCCACATGACTAGCCCACCACCCTTGCTCGTCATTCATTAGAACATATATGAGGAGATGTGATTGGTTTGGTTTGGCCTAAACATAGAAATCTGTACTTCTTTGAATCCCCCATAATATTTAGCCAAGGGCCAGGCATATGGCAAATGCTCAATAAATATGTGTTGGTGGATTGAATCTCACCACGTTCAGTAGGGCAGGTTGCCAACTTGAAGAGGGGAGTTGAGCTCATAGAATTATAGCATCATAGAATCCCAAGGATGGAAAGGCCCTCTGAGGTCATCTAATCCATCTCTTACCCAAAGCATGAATCGTCTGATGAGCTCATTTAATTACATATCTTTACAATCCAGCCAGAATAACCTATTGCGTGGTTTCAGAGCGAAGAGAACCCTCATCTGATCTTCATAGGAAATCCTGGCCTAGTCATCTGGGGGCTGTTAGTCATGCCAGAGTCTGTAGGCTTCCATTTCACTCTTGAAGGCATCCAAAGGAAGCCCCCTTCTAACCTGCTGACAGAAAAGCACAGTCTGTTCTTGGACATGTTTCCATCACATATATGTTTGTTGTGCCAAGTGTATTGCAAAGGTTGCCATGGTTTCTCATGAATATTTTTAATCCATGGAAGAGTGTTTGAATGAAGAAGTTACCAACAAAATTTACAAGAACAAGGATGGAAATAAGAAGAGGTAGAGAGAAAAGAGGTGGTAAATTATCAGGGTTTTCATTCCTAATTCAGAGTTTGTCATACTCAAAAATCTCGGAGGTGAAATTTGCTTCAAAGATCATCTAACCCAACCCATCCCTGTACAAGAATCCAACTGTGATTTGTCTGACAAATGACCATTCATTTTCTTCTTAAGGATTTTCAGTGCTGAAAAACTTCTTGTGTCCCAAGGTATTTCTCTATGGGACAACTGCAATTATTAAGAACCCGCATCTCAATATATTATAAGGAATAGAGAGCTGGTTACAGAACCAAGAATACCTGGGTGCATGTACCATCTCTGACACATATGGACACCATGTTACCCCCAATCAAGTCATTTAACTTCTCAGTTTCCCAGGCAATATGATAAGCCTATGAAATACAGAATAGGTACCATCTGAATTGAAAAGAAGAGGGAAAAGAAGGAAGGAAGGAAGGAAGGAAGGAAGGAAGGAAGGAAGGAAGGAA
>JAJPUD010017212.1:0-17474 GCA_023553655.1 Myrmecobius fasciatus | reverse complement strand
AAGGAAGGAAGGAAGGAAGGAAGGAAGGAAGGAAAGAGGGAAGGAAGGAAGGAAGGAAGGAAGAAAAGTAATGGAAGGAAAGTAATGGAAGGAAAGTAATGGAAGGAAGGAAAGGAGTGGAAGTAAGAAAGAAAGAGAGAAAGGGAGGAAGGATAGAAGGAAGGGAGGAAGGGAGGGAGCGAAGAAGAAGAAAAAAGGAAAAGAGAAAAAAAGAGATAGGAAAGGGACTCCTTTCTCCTTTTGTTTTTTTATTTTCCTCCTCTTTCTTTTCTTTAAGATGCTGATTTTCCAGCTGCAAGAATCTTAGATTGCTAAATATAGAAATAGTCCTGAAATCCAAGCCATTTATTTCAAATCTAATTTCAGGTAGATGAGTCTTAAATTGAAGAGAGATGATAAATTTTATTTCTGGCAAATTTTTTTCTGTGGAAAATTTTGGAATTTTGGGAAAATCTTCCTCCCTGTGACTTCTCAACATCCTCTTCTTTCCTCTGGTTGTTACCTCTTTTGTGCAAACTTTCATTACTTCACATTTTCAATTGTAGAGTGAAGTCTCTCTTCACTTTACTCCATTCTCTGCTCAGATGTCAACATGGTCTTGCTAAAACATAAGTTTTGCCACATCATTTCCCTACTCAGGAAACTTCAGTGATTTACTATCTCATCCAGGATTAAATATAAAATCCCCTGATATTCAAAGTCTTTCATCATCTGCCCCCACCATCTACCTTTCCAATATTTTTATACCTAATTCCTGCCTATTTAATCTTCATTTCAGTGGCACTAGCTTCTTTACTTTTCCTACACAAAATTCTCTATCAGTTGACCCATGACATTTTCACTAACTACTGCCATGCCTGGAATGTTCTCCACCCTGATCTCCATGTACTGACTTCCTTCAAGTCCTAGATAAAATCCCATTTTCTTACAGGAAGTCTTTTTCAATACTAAATTTCAATTCCTTCCCTCTTTTAATCATTTCCAGTTTATTCTTTTTTTTAATATAAAGCTTTCTATTTACAAAACATATGAGTGACCTTTCAACATTGACCTTTGCAAAAACTTTTTTCCCAAGCTTTTCCCCTCCTTCCCCCCACCCCCACCCCTAGATGACAGGTAATCTAATACATGCTAAATAGGATGAATTATATGACAAATAAAATACATGTATACATATCTATACAGTTATCTTACTGCACAAGAAACATCAGATCTAGAAAGAGAAGAAGAAAAAAACAACCTAAGAAGGAAAACAAAATGCATGGAAATATTCACAGAAAGCATTAAAATGCTGTGTTGTGGTTCACTCTCAGTTCCCACAGGCCTCTCTCTGGATGTATATGACTATCTTCATCGCAGAACAACTGGTTTGAATCACATCATTGTTGAAGAGAACCATGTCCATCAAAATTGATCATCATATAGTCTTGTTGCTGTGTATAATGTTCTCCTGGTTCTGCTGATTTCACTCAGCATTAGTTCATGCAAGTCTCTCAAATCCTCTCTGAAATCCTCCTGTTGGTCATTTCTTACAGAACAATACTATTCCATAACTTTCATATACCATAATTTATTCAGCCATTCTCCAATTGATGGACATCTTTTCAATTTCCAGTTTGTTGCCACTACAAAAAGGGCTGCCACAAACATTTTTGCAGATGTGGGTCCCTTTCCCTCCTTTAAAATCTCTTTGGGATATAGGCTCAGTAGAAACACTGCTGGGTCAAAGGGTATGCACTGTTTGATAACTTTTTGAGCATAGCTCCAAATTGCTCTCCAGAATGGTTGGCTCCGTTCACAGTTCCACCAACAATGTATCAGTGTCCCAGTTTTCCCACATCCTCTCCAACAGTTATCATAATCATTTCCTGTCATTTTAGCCAATCTGACAGGTGTGTAGTGGTATCTCAGAGTTGTCTTAATTTGCATTTCTCTGATCAATAGTGACTTGGAGCACCTTTTCATGTGACCGGAAATAGTTTCAATTTCTTCGTCTGAAAATTGTCTGTTCATATCTTTTGACAATTTATCCATTGGAGAATGGCTTGAATTCTTATATATTTGAGTCAATTCTCGATATATTTTAGAAATGAGGCCTTTATCAGAACCTTTGGATGTAAAAATATTTTCCCAGTTTACTGCTACCCTTCTAATCTTGTCTGCATTCATTTTGTTTGTACAAAAAATTTTTAACTTGATGTAGTCAAACTTACCTATTTTGTGATTAATGATGACCTCTAGTTCTTCTTTGGTCACAAATTCCTCCCCCCTCCACAGGTCTGAGAGGTAAAGCATCCTACATTGTTCTAATTTGTTTATAATATCATTCTTTATGCCTAAATCATGAATCCATTTTGACCTTATCTGGGTATATGGTGTTAGGTGTGGGTCAATGCCTAATTATTTCCATACTAGTTTCCAATTATCCCAGCAGTTTTTGTCAAATAGTGAGTTTTTATCCCAAAAACTGAGGTCTTTGGGTTTATCAAACACTAGATTACAATTGTCATTGAGTATTTTGTCCTGTGAACCTAACCTATTCCACTGATCCACTACTCTATTTCTTATCCAGTACCAAATGGTTTTGGTGACCACTGCTTTATAATATAGTTTTAGATCTGGTGCAGCTAGGCCACCCTCATTTGCATTTTTTTCATTAATTCCCTTAAAATTCTTGACCTTTTGTTTTTCCAGGTGAATTTTGTTGTTATTTTTTCTAGTTCAGTTAAATAATCTCTTGGGAGTTTGATTGGTATAGCACTAAATAGATAGATTAGTTTAGGTAGTATTGCCATCTTTATGATATTCGCTCGACCTATCCAGGAGCACTTGACGTTTTTCCAATTGTTTAGATCTGACTTTATTTGTGTGGAGAGTGTTTTGTAGTTTTGCTCATATAAATCCTGACTTTCCCTTGGCAGATATATTCCCAAATATTTTATACTATCGATAGTTATTTTGAATGGAATTTCTCTTTGTATCTCTTGTTGTTGCATTTTGTCGCTGATATATAAAAATGCTGATGATTTATGTGGATTTATTTTGTATCCTGCAACTTTGCTAAAGTTGTGGATTAATTCTAATAGTTTTTTAGTTGATTCTCTAGGGTTCTCTAAGTAGACCATCATATCATCTGCAAAGAGTGATAATTTGGTTTCCTCATGACCTACTCTAATTCCTTTAATCTCTTTTTCTTGTCTTATTGCCAAGGCTAGCATTTCTAATACAATATTGAACAGTAATGGTGATAGTGGGCAACCTTGTTTCACCCCTGATCTTATTGGGAATGGTTCCAGTTTATCACCATTACATATGATGCTAGCTGATGGTTTTAAATAGATGCTACTGACTATTTTAAGGAAAAGTCCATTAATTCCTATACTCTCTAATGTTTTTAATAGGAATGGATGTTGGATTTTATCAAATGCTTTTTCTGCATCTAGTGAGATTATCATATGCTTTTTGTTAATTTGGTTATTAATATAGTCAATTATGTTAATAGTTTTCCTAATATTGAACCATCCCTGCATTCCTGGTTTAAATCCTACTTGGTCATGGTGTATTATTCTGGGAATGATTTTCTGTAATCTCTTTGCTAATATTTTATTTAAGATTTTTGCATCAATATTCATTAAGGAGATTGGTCTATAATTTTCTTTCTCTGTTTTTGTTTTACTTGGTTTAGGTATCAGTACCATGCCTGTATCATAAAAGGAGTTTGGTAGGAGTCCTTCATTCACTATTTTTTCAAATAGTTTATATAATATTGGAGTTAACTGTTCTTTAAATGTTTGGTAGAATTCACATGTAAATCCATCTGGTCCTGGGTATTTTTTCTTAGGGAGTTGATTAATTACTTGTTCTATTTCTTTTTCTAAAATCGGACTATTTAAGTAATTTATTTCCTCTTCTGTTAATCTGGGCAATCTATATTTTTGTAGATATTCCTCCATTTCACTTAGGTTATCAAATTTATTGGCATACAGTTGGGCAAAGTAACTCCTGATTATTGCTCTAATTTCCTCTTCATTGGTGAAAAGTTCTCCCTTTTCATTTTTGAGACTAACAATTTGATTTTCCTCTTTCCTTTTTCTAATTAAATGAACTAGAGTTTTATCTATTTTGTTGGTTTTTTCATAAAACCAACTTTTAGTTTTATTTATTAATTCAATAGTTTTTTTACTTTCAATTTTACTAATCTCTCCTTTTATTTTTAGGATTTCAAGTTTGGTATTTGATTGGGGGTTTTTAATTTGTTCTTTCTCTAGCTTTTTTAGTTGCAAGCCCAATTCATTGATTTTCTCTTTTTCTATTTTATGCACATAAGCATCTAGAGATATAAAATTTCCCCTTACTACCGCTTTGGCTGTATCCCACAAATTTTGGTATGTGCTCTCATTATTGTCATTCTCTTGAATGAAATTAGTAATTGTGTCTGTAATTTGCTGTTTCACCCATTCATTCTTTAGGATAAAATTATTTAGTTTCAAATTGGTTTTTGGTCTATTTTCTCCTGGCCTTATATTGCATGTGATTTTTATTCCGTCATGATCTGAAAAAAAATGCGTTCATTATTTCTGCCTTCCTGCATTTGATTTTGAGGTTTTTGTGTCCTAGCACATGGTCAATTTTTGTATAAGTTCCATGGACTGCTGAGAAAAAAGTAAACTCCTTTCTGTCTCCATTTAATTTCCTCCAAAGATCTATCATACCTAACTTTTCTAACATTTTGTTTACCTCCTTAACTTCTTTCTTATTTATTTTGTGGTTTGATTTATCAAGTTCTGAGAGAGGGAGGTTGAGATCCCCCACTATTATAGTTTGGCTGTCTATTTCTTCTTGCATCTCTCTGAACCTTTCCTTTAGGAATTTCCATGCTATACCACTTGGTGCATATATGTTTAGTATTGATATTGCTTCATCATCTATGGTACCCTTTAGGAAGATATAATTTCCTTCTTTGTCTCTTTTAATGAAGTCTATCTTTGCTTTTACTTGGTCTGAGATCAGGATTGCTACCCCTGCTTTTTTTTGTTCACCTGAAGCATAATAGATTCTGCTCCAGCCTTTTACCTTCACCCTGTATGTATCTCTATGTTTTAGATGTGTTTCTTGTACACAACATATTGTTGGATTCTGGTTTTTAATCCAATCTGCTATCTGCTTCTGCTTTAAGGGAGAGTTCATTCCATTCACATTCACAGTTAAAATAACTATTTCTGTGTTTCCTGCCATCTTATTTACCCTAGCTTATGCTTTTCTTTTTCTTATCCCCTTTCCCTCCTCCCTACTATTTTGCTTTTGAAAACCACTTCCCTCAAACAATCCTTCCTCTTTAGAGCCCCACCCACCCCCTTTTCCCCCCCTTTCCCTCCTGTTTCCTCATAAGTACTTCTATTATTCCCTCTGAGCCAAATCTGATGAGATGGAGATTAACCCAATTCTCATTCCCCTCCCTTTTCTCCCCTCAATCATTATAGGTTTTCTTTGCCTCTACATGTGATGTAATTTCCCTTATTTTAGCTCCTTTTCCTCTTCTTCCAGTTTTATCCCTTTTCTACCTCTAATTTCTTTTTCAGTGTATCATATCAGAATAATAATAAAATCACAATGAACATATCATAATAATCATAAAATCACAGTAATCATATCATAATAATCATAAAATCACAGTGATCGTATCATAATCATAATGTAATAATAGATTCATAAAATAAACCCTCATTCTATAAGTATCTATAACATAAATATAGTTTTCAAGAGTTTTTTTTTCTTGTTACCTTTTTATGTTTCTCTTGTGTTCTAAGTTTGTAGATCAATTTTTTTGTTCAGTTATGGTCTTTTCAGTAGAAATAGGTGAAATTCTCCTATGAAATTCTCCTATATCATTGAATGACCATCTTCTTCCCTGGAAGATAATGTTTGCCCTTCGGAATATCTGAATCCAGGCCCTTCGATCCTTCAAAGTAGAAGCTGCTAGGTCCTGTGTGATCCTAATTGTAGCTCCCCGATATTTAAATCGTTTCTTTCTGGCTTCTTGTAATATCTTTTCCTTGGTATGATAGTTCTGGAATTTAGCCACGATATTTCTGGGGGACTTAATTTTTGGGTTTCTTTGAGGAGGTGATCAGTGGATTGTTTCAAGGAGCATTTTGCCTTCTGGGTCTAAGATATCAGGGCAGTTTTCTTTTATGATTTCCTGGAAGATAGTGTCTAGGTTCTTTTTTTCATCATGGCTTTCAGGAAGCCCTATAATCCTTAGATTGTCTCTCCTAGATCTATTTTCCAGGTCAGTTGTTTTTCCTAGGAGATATTTCTTGTTTTTCTCTATCTTTTCATTTTTTTGTTTTTGTTCTACTGATTCTTGAAGTCTTGATGAGTCATTCATTTCCAATTGTTCGATTCTTATTTTTAATGTCTTATTTTCCTCAGTTACTATTTTTAGTTCCTTTTGCAATTGACCAATTACATTTTTTTGTTCATTGCATTCTTTTTCCATTTTTTCTATTTTATTTTGCAGTGATCTCATTTTGTTTCCCCATGTTTCTTCTAACTCTCTTTTAAGATTTTTTATGCAATTTTCAAAGAAAGCCTTGTGACATGGAGACCAATTTATGTCTCTCTTTAGGGCTTTTTCTGGAGTTGCTTTACCTTTAGGGGCCTCAGGATTTGAGGTCTGTTCTTCCCTCTCTCCATAAAAGTTGTCTATGGTGAGAGCTCTTTTTGGTTTTTTATTCATTTTTTTTAAAGGTGTGAGGTCTGTTTAGGGCAAAGGTGGGACAACTGCTTTAATTTGCCCTGGGGCAGTTCTGCTGATTGAGTTATTTCAGGAACTGGGCAGTTCTTCTGATTGAATTATGTCAGGTGCTGGGCAGTTCTGCTTTAGTTCACCCTGGGGCGGTTCTGCTGATTGAATTATTTCAGGTACTGGGCAGCTGCGCTGATTAAATTATTTCTGGTGCTGATCAGTCCTGTTGTTTGATTGATTGCTTTAAGGTGCTGTGTAATGGCAGCTAGGTCTGATACTCATCAGGGGTTCAGTGGTTCTATCCCCCTCAAAAGGCAGACCCTCCAAACCACCTGCCCACAATGAGGACAGATTGTTCCAAGAGGCCCGCAGAAGACTGCCAGGTGTGTGAAAAGCACAACGCTCCTACTCCTGTTCCGACTCCTGTTCCAGCTCCCTGCTCCAGCTCCCTGCCCCGGTCTCCCTGCGCTGCAGTCTGGGTTCAGTAGACCACCCCCCTGCCCAATTAAAACAGACCTGTTTTGAGGTTTTTCCAGAGTATCTTCTAGAATCGTGTTGTTCTCCAGATTTTGTGGATTTTTTTGCTTCAGAATCAATATAGAGGCTTCATATGTTGTTGGTTTGAGGGGAGGTTAGAGGAGGTTACAGAGACTCCTGTCTGATCTCCGCCACCTTGGCTCCACCCCTGGCCCAGTTTATTCTTAATATAACTTCTCTACACAGGTTTGTTTATATGCAGTTTCCTCTACTGGATTATGAGCTCCTTCAGAACAGGAACTGTTTGCTTTACATTGTATCTCCAGTGCATCACATAATATCTGACATACAGTAGCACTTTACAAAATGTTTATTGCCTGTTTTTGATGACTGACTGACCAACCTAATCACTGGTTCTACTTTGGCTCTCTTGGTTCAAGTGAGACTTTCTTTTTGTCCCACAAATCTCTTCACAATGGAATCTGCCACTATAATTTATGAGACAAGTGAATCCCAAGGAGGTTATACATCATCCTCAAGATCATAAATAATCATATACTTCATCAGAAAATTTGAACTTGGATTTCATGCAGTCATAGATTTTAGAGCAGAGAAATCTTAAATATATTTCATCTGATCTCCTCATTTTCACAGATGAAAAATGCAGATCAAAGAAGTTAAATGACCTATCCAAAATCAGACATATAGGAAATAGCAATGGAAGGATTTGAATCCATTCTGGTAACTGAATCAAATGCTCATTCAGTGAATGAGGGATAGCACCAAGTTCAAACTTTCCAACTTTACCCATTTTGTGTGGACTAAAATGTGTGGCATGGAAGCTATTACCAGGGCAAAGGCAATAGCCTTTTAAGGATACTAAAGGAGAGAATGAAAAAATAGTGTAAAAGAGAAAGGATAGAACATCAGAAAATAAGAACTTTGATATAAAATAGAAATTAGGAGGCTATATATACAGGATGGATGCAGAGAGTACAAGTGAATCAAGTTGTCTAAAATGTCAACAAACAAAGATTTTCATTCTTTGTTCTGTCTCTCAATTGTCATGTGATCCTCGACAATTCACTTGCCCTCTATGGCTTATCTATAAAATAAGGTAATTAGACTAAAATATTTATAAGTTTTCATGCCTATATAGTAGTCTATGATTCTACAGCCAGAAAGATTAAAGGGGTAGAGCAAGGATAGTGACTAGAAACAAAATAGTCAAGAAATCCTCAGAGGATGGAAGAATAAGGCAAATTATCCAGGCTTCAATTTGATTCAGTTCAACAATCATTTATCAAGTTTCTGCTATGTGTCTGATGCTGTGCTTGGCTTTAAGGATTTGGTGGTGCATAAGAAATATTACATGTCCTAAAGGAATATAAAATCTATAAGAGATGATGGGACATAGGTTGTGATTAATAAGGATTGAACTAATGCAAAATTGAATTTAGTACACATTATAAAATGATATCAAATCGAAACCAAAGTTTAAGATCTTGATGTGTGAGTATATCTTTAGTTGATACTTGGCTACGGTTATCATTGTTGTCATTCAATTTTAAGTCATATTTGATTCTTCATGATTCCATTTGGAGTTTTCTTGGCAAAGATACTTAAGTACTTTGCCATTTCTTCTGTAGCTGACTTGACAGATGAGGAAAATGAGGCAAATAAAGTTGTGACTTGCCCAGGGTCACACAACTAGTAAGTGTATGAGGCCAAATTTGAATTCAGGAAAATTAATTTCCCTGACTATTGGTCCATTTACTATAGTGGCTGTCGATACATAGTGCTACTGTGTACCATTTTCCAAAGAGTTGTGTACATTTTTATTTTGCTTAGGCATTTGGGGTTAAGTGACTTGCCCAGTGTCACACAGCTAGGAAATATTAAGTGACTGTGGCTGGATTTAAACTCAGGTCCTCCTGACTTCAGGGCCAGTGCTCTATCAATTGTGTTCATTAAAAAAAAATAAAACCTTAAAAAATGGAAAAAGGAACAATAATTCAAATGTAAAAATTGCCAGCACAAAAAAGAAATTTGCTATTTCATTATAATAAAAATTTGATGTAATTGAATGACATGGTGCCTCTAGAATAAAATAAGATATTACAATGCCTATTGATATGGACTGTTTTAAAAACTCAAAGGCAAAATAAATGAAAAATGTAAAGTTGTATCAATTTCTCGTGTTACATACAATTACAAGGAATGGAAATGATACAATGCTAGAAAGGAAGTGTCATAACCATTTACATTGAAAATTACATAAAAACACATCTTAGCAAAGGAGCCATTCAGACAATAGTTTCAAATTTATTTAAAGCACTAAAAGATAATGGAAATGAAATGTACAGTGAAGAAATTAAATGGTTTGATAATTTTTATCGCCTAGTTTGATTACACAATGCAATGCCAGAGGGGTGGCAGGATAGATGAAGATATAGTGGCTTAAAAGTCCTGATGGTTTAAAAATAAAAATCATTGCAGATATTGCATACATTATACAAGTTTTTGGAGTAAAAGGAAAAGGCTTATTCTGAGAAATATACCTTTTATAACTTACATTTATAATAAAGAAAAATAACAGCCTTAATTTAAAGTGTCCAATGATCACCATACATTTCTAATGGGAGATAATGTAGAAGGGAATTTTAAATGAAAACCAATCAGTTTTTTATTGTTCTTGAAAGTCTTGCTCTATAATAAGCTAAAATTATCTATAGCTTTCAGTTCTTTGATGGATCAAATAAGAACGCAAGGATCATTAAAGATATTTATGAAGACTGATTTTTAAATTATTTTACCTTAGGCCTTGAAAAGTACTTCAAGGACAACAATATCACATTAAAAGCATTACTGGTTTTAGATAATGACCCAAGGCATCTAATAAAATTTGGTTGATTCAATGAATGAGAATATGATCATGCAAATCTGCCAAAATGTGGATAAAGTTCTCTTACACAAGCAGTATAAGAAGTAGAAAATAATTTAGTCACTGCTTTTAAAATATTTTAAATTAAAATCATGGCATTTTCATTATATCATTAGGTATAATAGTATTTTAAATGTTTTCTTCCTATAACTATCCTATTTCTTTGTAATAATTTTAATCAGAAATAAATATATTATTTTATATTTTTTAATTAACAGATAAAAACAATTAAATTATTTCATATTTCTGTAGAGCTTAATAACTAATTATATTTTCTATGTAATTGCAACTTTGAATAATATGAATTTGAATAATATTGCCTCTTCATTGGAGTACCTAAGTGGTGCACTGAATAAAACACTGGGATAAGAATCAGGAGTTCAAATCCAGCCTGACACTTCTTAATTATGTGATTCTGGGCAAGTCAGTTAACCCTATTTGCCTCAGTTCCTCATTTGTAAAATGAGCTGGAGAAAAAATTGGCAAACCACCCAGTTTTTGCCAGGAAAACCCTATATAGAATAATGAAGTTAGACATGGCTGAAATGACTGAACAACAATACTACTTCATATAGAATATGTTATTTGCAGTAATATATGAATATTATAATATATTATGTATGTAATATATTATATGCATATGTATAATAAGAGATAGAATATAAAAGAGAAAAAGAAAAAAATTAGACTAAGTGCTCTAAGGTAAGATTCAGAAGTAAAATACTTCTTTTAGCAAGGGGTTGAGGGAAGACAGGGACAGGAAGTACACAGCAGCATCATCAACAAAAATAATTTATAATCTGAAAAATTCTGTTTTAGGAAACATCAGTTTAATCATTCTTGTCCTAATTGGTCTCAGTAAAAATTGACAAAATCTGTCTGAGTAGTGAGAAGGGGAATTTACTACCTCCCCAGGCAGTTTATTAATCCAACTCAATCCCCACCCAGTGTCCTCCCTTCTCCCCCAGTAAGAAAAAAAAATGCTACTTTGCAACTTCTAGTCTTTGCTTCTAAATCTGCCTTCTGGGGTAAAGCTAAATAAGTCTAAGCCATTTTCCCAGAAAATAATCTTTCAAATACTTAAAAATGAAGAAACCAACAACAATGTACAATTATCATGATCTCTTTCCAAGTCTTCTCTCCTCCAGATGAAACATCAGAGTCAAGCTAGACATTTTTTTGGGCTTAAAGAAAAAGAAAACAAAACAAACAAACAAAAAAAAAAAACCCTTTAATACATAAGACAAAAATCACCCTTATTTGAGGGGCAGATATTACTTAATATGGAAAGACAAGAGACCCTCTGATATCACAAGATTGTTGATGGGGAAGCTCCTTCCAGAGCAATTAAACCATTTATTACTTCCCCTTTAAATTAATTAATCTTGAAAATTAGATGCTAAGGCTAGTTGTTTCTTCACCATTTGCCATCCAAGAAACTTGAATCCTAGAGGGAAGTGGCTACGTTGGAAGTGCGCCATTACCGCAGGTTCTTTCTAGGACAGACTGTTGAGAATAGGGAAGAATTTCTAGGCTTAGAGAAGCATTTGTCTCTCCCCAAGGATTAGGTCTGAAGTCTCTGAAGTGTTCACTCTCTCCTCTCCCAAGAGAAGCCTGCTAAAATTACAACCTGACTTTAAAAACAAACAAAAAAACAAACAAACAAACAAACAAAACAAACAAACAAACAAACAAACAACAACAACAACAACAAAAAAAAAAAAAAAACAAGCACTGGATTCCAGGACTTGGGAAAATCTAAGAAGTGAAAGAAGAGAAAACTTTATAAGAAAAACTCGATTCTTAAGATCATGGAAGGGTCCTAGGAGCACAGTGCCCTTTATTAGGGATGGTGCTGTTCCCTTTCCTCCTCTTTGCCCCTGGTTTCAAAGCGATCCATCTCACTCTGTTTATTGCAAGCTAAATAATACTAGAGGGGAAAGGTGGAACCATTGATCTCTGAGCTGTTCGACTCTGAGCAAACAATTTGCTATTATTTTTTTTTGTCAATGAGTTAACAGACTTCTTTGTCAAGGGAACCCAGGCATTGAGATAGCTAAGCATCTTTCCCCATCCTTGACTTAGACTGGGTCCCACTACTTTTGGCTCCAAACTAAGGAATTCTATGAGACCATCAAACTGCTCCCTCAACTGGAGTCTACTCTGGGTACATATTGATAGTTACAAATTGGTATTGAGAGTCAGTTCTTTCAGGCAACATCCATCTGCCATCTAACCAAGATTAATTCCTAATGGAACAGAATTGCAGACATACTATATGGTAAATACTAGCAATAAGCATAATTTTTGCATCATCTTGCCATCTGAATGATACAAAAAACAACATTGTCCCTAGCCCTCATCACTAGGGTACACATTGCTGTTTCTCCAATAGGTTTTGTTTTGCTTTCATCCTCTTTGTCTTTCTTTAAATCTTTCTTGGATTGATCACTCTGAGTAAAAGCCCTGGCTACCCAGCCCTTTAGCTCTGTCAGACAAACACAATTGCTGCAACCTCTCCTTTTATAGTGTGAACCATCATCTATTATCTTACTTGAACTATTCAAGATGACAATAAATAGCCCAGAAGAGAGGTTACAGGAACTAAATAGTTACCATCAGACTGGGGAGAAACCAAAAGATGTTATAACATTTTTTTTTGGTTTATTAGAAATATTGCGCTTTAAAAAATCCAAACCCTAAATCCAGGATTCTTAAATGTTGTTCTCTCTTAATTATACTGTGGACTATAGCAAACCACTGCTCTCCATGAAGTTTTCTTGGCAAAGATACTAAAGTAATTTGCCATTTCTTTTTCCAGTAGAAGGATCCAAATCTAGAGAATGTGACTTTCCCAAGGTCACATATCTAGTACGTGTATTATGTACTTGTATCACCTTTTATCATATATGCTCCTTTTAAACAGAGTACTGGGTGCAAAAGGTCATCAGAAATGGAGACCCCATCAGCCCAGTGACAACTTGAATGAAGAAAATTAAATATAAAAACGGATTGTTTCAAGGTAGATCCTCCAAATTTTGGCTCTGTCCTCACTTCTCCCTTAACACTTTCAATTATTTCTAGTTTATAGATTATCTTTTCCTGACTCTGAATCCACTGCAAAACAAATTAATGTGTCTCATATTTACTAATTCACTCCATGGTTATCTACAAAGAGAAGGAATACACAAATTCTGCTGTACATTGTCCTTGCTTTGATCTCAGATCTCTAACTCTTTGGCTTTTGGCTGATCATTGATTCCTTTCAGCAATGAAGGTGGCTGTTCTGAATTTGTTAAGGTGATAGTTATATCACCTTATGTCTTTGAAATCTAGTCCCTTTAATATTTCATAGATTCCTAAATTAAAAACTGAAAGAAATCTTAGAGATCATCAATTCTAGCCTCTTCTTATTTTCACCTGGTGATACTGGGGCCCAGAGAGATTAAATCATTCACTCTAGGTCACAAAACCAGTAAGTGCCTGAGGCAAAATTTAAATGCAGACTTTCTTAGCTCCAATTTCAGGATTCTCTCCACTACTGCATGCTTCTTGAGTATTATATACGTTAATTGATATGAATGATAAAACAACAATTTTTCCATCCTCCTCAGGCTCTTTTAAGTGATCTATAATAAAAATATTTCAAAAAAATATATAAATGTTATCTTTTTAGCCCATTAGAATATTGACTAGAATGTAGGCAGTATTGGGGGGAGGAGAAATAGGGTTGAAATTAGCATTTTCCTATTAATAAAATGAGAGGGTTAGAGCAGATGTGTCTTATGGCTCCTTCAGTCTGACTCTCTGGCTTGGTGGTTCATTGGATTTGAGAGAGATTTAGATGAGATAGGGCAGAGTGAAGAAGCAGGATATGACATCATGGTCCTCTTTCAGAATGAAAGACAAATAACAAATTATAGGGTGGTGCATGATTCAAAAATGACTGGAACTTGAAAAAGAGGGCGCATTAAAAGTGAGATGACAGTTGGGAGACAGCTACTTTCAAAAATCCTTCTATCCAAAATATAATTTATAAATTATAAATCACTATGAGGGGTAAGAGAGAAAGCAAAGACAGAGCCAAACTTTAAGAGAGTATTCTGCCCCAGGAGGATCCTTCTCACATTTATATTTCATTTGCTTCATTCAAGTTATCACTAGGCTGATGGGTCTTCTTAGCTGACTAGTTTTTGCTCCCAGTAGTCTGTTTAAAAGGAACATATATAATAAAAGATGGAATAAAGGGGATCTTTAAAATGACATAAGAATCTAGCTCCATCCTGCCTTCTTGGTATTATATCAAAAAATGCTTTTTACTTGAGGAAATCTCCTGAACTAAGTCTTACTTAATCTATAAATTAGACCAGTTGAAACAAAAAGTTGTGTATTTCCCAGTCTTTCCCAAGGAAGGTCTTTATTCCTTATGTAGCTCAGAAACTCTGGGTCTTAAGAGTAAAAGGAACCAAGGGACTGACTCTGCCCAACAGCTGGAACCTCCCCTGGGGGATTCATATGTATAGAGTTGGCATTTCACTTATTTTATAGGGAAGAGCCCTGCCAAGGAATCATGTTGCACATACAGTATGAACTGGATGTTTGGAACGTGTGTAAAAAAGGAGAACTCCCCCTTAGCAATTTATTCCACTTTATGTGACTCAGATTCTCCATCCAAATAACTTAAGATCATAGAATCGTAAGGATAGATGAAAGGCACAAGAAAAGCCAACCAGTCCAATCCCCTCATTTTTTTACACATGAAGAGACTGAGGTAAAGAGCCGAAGGAACTTGTCAAAAGGTCAATCAGGAAGTAAATAAGTATATGAGGAAGGATTTATGACATATATTTCTTAAATACTTCCCAAAGACATAGGAAGTTTGAAGTATAATTGAATATCTCTTCAGGTTCCCCTAATATTATAGATTATAAACTTCTCCAGTGTGAAGATTACTCACATTAATCTTCGTATTCACCATATTACTTAGCACAGAAAGTGCCACGTAAGTCTTGTTGATAGAATACTGGACATGTAAGTCAGGAGGCCATGAGTTTGAATCCTGACTTAGCTACTTACTAGCTATGTAGCCCTAGTCAAATCATTTAATTTTTTTCAGCCTCAGTTTCCTCATCTGTAAAATGTGGATGACATCTGTTTCACAGAATTATTATGAGGATCAAATAAGATAATAGAGATAAACTTTACATGTAAAAATTCATGAACTAATATAAAAGTTATAAAAGTATATTTATTGAGCTGCAGAGAATTGGCAGATCTCTTGAAGATCATTTAGTATACCAATTCCCAACCTAGACTTATAAATTCAATTTTTAAAAAAATGATTTGATAATTGTATTTCAAAATAATTGATTACCTTCATAATCCCAGAATTCTCTTCCTTTGTGCCCACCTCTTCACTTTTCTGTCTTCTTTCAAGAATCAGCTTAAATCTGTTCTTCCTTATTAGGCCCTTTCAAGTCTCGCTAGTAGTTAATGCCTTCGATTCTTTAATTACAATTGTGACATCTGTTCTGTATATGTCTTGGATATGCCTACTTATTTACATATTGCCTTCTCCATTACAATGTGAGTTCCTTAAGGATAAGGACTTTTTACTTTCTTTTTATTCCCCAGTGCTTATCACAGTGTCTAGCAAAAAGTTTTTACTTAGAAAATGTTTATGGATTTCTAACTTCAAAATTCTCAATTTCTTCATTTGTTAAATTAGAATAATAATATTTATTATATCTATATGACAAGATTGTAAGGAAGATCCAATTGAGAAGTGCTTTTCAAACTTTAAAAACACAATGTCAATCAAGATCAAGCATGATTACCCCCACCATCATCTTCTAAGTTAAGCTTCAAGAAGTACTGAATTTAAAATAAAATTCAATACCTTCTTATAGGTACTTCCTTGCAGTAATAGTAAGTGTGCTCTAAGGCTTATATTGTTAGGTCCCTTTTACAAATAAGGGGAAGTCAAGGCTCAGAAAGGCTAATAAGACTGGTCCCTTGATCACAATGATAGTAAGGATGGGAACCAGAATTTGGTTTCCAGATTTCTTGACTCTAAAGCCCTAATAAAAAACATAAATTATAAGTGGCATGGTAATTGAGAAATAATTTTGTAAAAAAACCTTTTCCCCCACAGAAAATGAAAAACAATTAATTAGAAATTAAAAAAAAAATTAAATTGCGGGAAGAATCTCGACCAAATTCTGGATCTTCATTCATTTGACACTTTACTTTAGAGATGCTGTTTGAATATCAACACTGTCTCTTTTGCTTTTCACTTTAATATACACAGTGTGTCCCAAAATTTTGTGTAGTTTTAAACTTTAATAACATTATATATGTATGTGTATATGTAAGTATATATACACATATATGTGTGTGGATGTTATTTAGTTAAATGCAATTCAATAGCTTAAAGTACTTTAACCTAGCTCAGAAAATAATAAATAACTACAGGAAACAGCTTTTCCTGTTTTAAAATAAATCAATTTTCTTAAACAATTTGCTCTAATTTACTTTTTAAAATTTTCTCCCAACATGAAATGAAGTCCTTTGCTATAATGTGGACTTAAAATCTTACCAAGATATACCATTTTATCCTGATTTCTAGATAAGACCAGATTTTTTTAGATGTTCACATGATGCAAAGCTAGGAGGCTGCCTTTGGCAAAATAAAATTCAAAGAAAGCCCATCATTCCACATCTGCATTGTTCTTTATAATTCTAAGCATCAATGACAAACTGAAGTGTATCAGAGAAGAATGTGGTCTTGATGATGGGAAACCTTGTCAGATAAGGAATGGTTGTAGGGACTATGGATGTTTAGAAAAGAAGGAAAATAGGAAGGGAAGAAAGGAAAGAAGAAAGAAAGTAAGGAAGGGAGGGAGGAAGAAAGGAAGAAAAGAAGAAAGGAAGGGAGGAAGAAAGGAAGGAAGGAAGAAAGGGAGGAAGAAAGGAAGGAAGGAAGGAAGGAAGGAAGGAAGGGAGGGAGGAAGGAAGGAAGGGAGGGAGGGAGAGAGGGAGAGACGGAGGGAGGGAGGGAGGGAGGAAGGGAGGGAGGGAGGAAGGGAGGAAGGAGACAGACTTGGTGGAAGACATGATAGTCATAATTAAATATCTTAGGGTCTGTATTGTGGATCAAAAAATGAGATTTTTCTCCTTTGAATCAGAGGGTAGAACTAAAATCAGTGATACTATATCAGTCAATCAACAAGTATTTACTCAGTGACTAGTATGACCTAGGCACTGTGGAAAGTACCAGGGGTACAAAAATAAAAGTAAAACAAT
>JAJPUD010017211.1:6842-25062 GCA_023553655.1 Myrmecobius fasciatus | reverse complement strand
CAAGAGGAAATAAATTATTTAAATAGCCCCATTTTAGAAAAAGAAATAGAACAAGTTATTAATCAAATCCCTAAGAAAGCATATCCATGGCCAAAAAATACATGTGAATTCTACCAAACATTCAAAGAACAATGAATTCCAATACGATATAAACAATTTGAAAAAAAAATAGGGAAAGAAGGTGTACTAGCAAATTCCTTATGTGATATAGATATGGTGCTGATCGCTAAACCAGGTAGGGAGAAAACTGAGAAAGAAAATTATAGACCAATTTCCCTAATGAATATTGATGGAAAAATTTTAAATAAGATATTAACATTGAGATTACAAAAAGTCATCCCCAGGATAATACATTATGACGAAGTAGGACTTATACCAGGAATGTAGAGCTGGTTCAATATTAGGAAAACTAACAGCATAATCAATTATGTTGATAACCAAATTAACAAAAACCATATGATTATTTCAATAGATGCAGAAAAAGCTTTTGATAAAATCCAACATCCATTCCTATTAAAAACACTAGAGAGTATAGGAATAAGTGGGATTTTCCTTAAAATGATTAGTAGTATCTACTTAAAGCCATCAGCAAGCATCATATGTAATGGAGTCAAACTAGAACCATTCCCACTAAGATCAGGAGTGAAACAAGGCTGCCCACTGTCACCATTATCATTTAATATTGTGTTGGAAATGTTAGCTTTGGCAGTAAGAAAAGAAAAAGATATTAAAGCAATTAGAGTAGGTAATGAGGAAACCACATGATCACTCTTTGCAGATTTGTCACGATAGTATACTTAGAGAACCCTAGAGACTCAACTAAAAAACTACAAGAAACAATTCACAACTTTAGCAAAGTTGCAGGATTCAATATAAATCCACATAAATCATCAGCATTTTTACATATTACCAAGAACATTCAGCAGCAAGAGATGCAAAAAGAAATTCCATTTAAAATAACTGTTGATACTATAAAATATTTGGGAATCGATCTGCCAAGGAAAAGTAAGAAACAATACGAACCAAACTACAAAACACTTGCCACACAAATAAAATCAGAGCTAGTCAACTGAAAAATCATTAAAAGCTCATGGGTAGACCGAACGAATATAATAAAAATGACAATACTACCCAAACTAATTTACTTATTTAGTGCCATACCAATCAAACTCCCAAGAAATTATTTTACACTTCTGGAAAAAAACAGTAACAAAGTTCATTGGGAAGAACAAAAAGTCAAGAGTTTCAAGGGAATTAATGAAAATAAAAAGGCTGATGAAGGTGGCCTTGCTGTACCAGATCTAAAACTATATTATAAAGCAGCAGTCATCAAAACCATTTGGTACTGGCTAAGAAATAGAATAGTCGATCAGTGGCATAGGATAGAATCACAGGACAAACTAGGCAATAACTATAGCAATTTAGTGTTTCATAAACCCAAAGACCCCAGATTTTGAGATAAGTACTCATTATTTGACAAAAACTGCTGGGAAAATTGGAAACCAGTGTGGAATAAATTAGGTCTTGACCCACACCTAACACCACATGCCAAGATAAGATCTAAATGGGTTCATGATCTGCATATAAAGAGTGATATTATAAGTAAATTAGACGAACGTAGTATAGTTTACCTCTCACACTTGTGGAGATGGAATACATTTATGTCCAAAGAAGAACTGGAACTCTTAATTGAACACCAGGTAGATAATATTGACTATTAAGTTAAAAAGTTTTTATACAAACAAAACCAATGCAGTCAAGATTAAGAGGGAAGCAATAAATTGTGAAATCATCTTAACATTTATGGGTTCTCATAAAGGCCTCATTTCTAAAATATATAGGGAATTGTCTCACATTTATAAATATTCAAGCCATTCTCCAATTGATAAATGGTCAAAAGGATATGAACAGACAATTTTCAGAGGATGAAATTAAAACTATAATCATATGAAAAGGTGCTCCAAATCAGTATTGATCAGAGAAATGCAAATTAAGACAACTCTGCGGTACCACTACACACCTGTCAGATTGGCTAAAATGACAGGAAAAGATAATGATGAATGTTGGAGGGGATGTGAGAAGACTGGGACACTGTTGCATTGTTGATGGAACTGTGAATGGATCTAGCTATTCTGGAAAGCAATTTTGAACTATGCTCAAAAAGTTATCAAACTGTGCATACCCTTTGATCCAGCAATGCTTCTATTGGGCTTATAACCCAAAAAAATCTTAAAGGAAGGAAAGGGCTTCTTCAAATGTGCAAGAATGTTTGTGGCAGTCCTTTTTGTAGTGGCTAGAAACTGGAAACTGAATGGATGTCCATCCATTGGAGAATGGCTGCACAAATTATGGTATATGACTATCATGGAATATTATTGTTCTGTGAGAAACGACCAGCAAAATAATTTCAAAGAGGCCTGGAGAGACTTCCATGAACTGATGCTGAGTGAAATGAGCAGAACCAGAAGACCATTATATGCGGCAACAACAAGACTATATTATGTTCAATTCTGATGGACATGGCTCTCTTCAATAATGAAATGTTTCAAACTAGTTCATTGAAGAAAGCCATATACACCCAGAGAGAGGGATATGAAGTGTGGACCACAAAATAACATTTTCATGCTCTTGATTGATGTTTGCTTGCATTGTGTTGCCTTTCTCTGATTTTTCTTTCTTGTAGATATGGTTTTTCTTGCACAACAATAAGTGTGGAAATATGTGTACATATATTCAATTTGTCAAGTATTTCAACATAATTAACATGTAGTGGATATCCTGCCATCTGGAGGAGGAGTGGGGAGTAGAGGGAAAAAATTTGTAACACAAAGCTTTGTTAGGGTTAATGTTGAAGAATTACCCATACATATATTTTTCAAATAAAAAGTTTTAATAAAAAAAAGATTTTGTAAAAACAGATTCATGCCATAAAATATTGTAAGTTTTTGTGTAGGTCACATGTACCACTGAGAAAATGGTGTGCTCTTTTCTGTTCCTATTCAATTTCTCCAGAAACCTATCATATCTAGGTTTTCTAGGATCCTATTAACCCCCATAATTTGTTGTTTTTTTTTGCTTTGTCGGTAGATTTGTTTGAATCTGAGAGGGGAAGTTTAATGTCCCCCACTAGAATTGTTTTGCAGTCTTTTTCTTCTTGTAACTGGCTCAAAATCTTCTATCAGAATTTGCCTGCATGGGCTGGTTCAAGATTAGGAAAACTATTAGCATAATCAATTATATAAATAACCAAATTAACAAAAATTTATGATTATTCAATAGATGCAGTAAAAGCCTATGATAAAATCCAACACCCATTCCTATTAAAAACACTGGAGAGTGTAGGAATAAATGGGCTTTTCCTTAAAATGATTAGTAGTATCTACTTAAAACCATAATCAAGCATAATATATAATGGGGTCAAACTAGAACAATTCCCAATAAGATCAGGAGTGAAACAAGGCTGCCCACTGTCACCATTATTCTTTAATATTGTCTCAGAAATGTTAGCTTTGGCAGTAAAAGAAGAAAAAGACATTAAAGAAATTAGAGTAGGTAATGACGAAACCAAATTATCACTCTTTGCAGATGACATGATAGTATACTTAGAGAACCCTAGAGACTCAACTAAAAAACTACTAGAAACAATTCACAACTTTAGCAAAGTTGCAGGATTCAAAATTAATCCACATAAATCATCAGCATTTTTATATATTACCGATAAAGTTCAGCAGCAAGAGACACAAAAAGAAATTCCATTCAAAATAACTGTTGATAGTATAAAATATTTGGGAATCTATCTGCCAAAGAAAAGTCAGGAACTATATCAACTAAACTATAAAACAGTCTCTCCACAGAAATAAAATCAGACCTAGTCAATTGGAAAAACATAAAATGCTCATCGGCAGGCCGAGCGACTATAATAAAAATGACAATAGTACCCTAACTAATTTACTTATTTAGTGCCATACCAATCAAACTCCCAAAAATTATCTTACAGATCTAGAAAAAATAGTATCAAAATTCATTTGGAAGAACAAAAGGTCAAGAGTTTCAAGAGAATTAATGAAACAAAAAGGCTGATGATGGTGGACTTGCTGTACCACATCTAAAACTGTATTATAAAGCAGCAGTCCTCAAAACCATTTGGTACTGGCTAAGAAAAAAGTAGTCGATCAGTGGCATAGGATAGAATCACAGGACAAACTATGCAATAACTATAGCAATATAGTCTTTGATAAACCCAAAGACCCCAGCCCCTGGGATAAGTACTCACTATTTGCAAAAACTGCTGGGAAAATTGGAAACTAGTGTGGAAGAAATTAGGGCTTGACCTACACCTAACACCACATACCAGTATAAGATCTAAATGGGTTCATGATCTGCATATAAAGTATGATATTATAAGTAAATTAGAGGAACGTAATATAGTTTACCTCTCAGACCTATGGAGATGGAATACATTTATGTCCAAAGAAGAACTGGAACTCTTAATTGAACACCAGGTAGATAATTTTGACTATATTAAGTTAAAAAGTATTTGTACAAACAAAACCAATGCAGTCAAGATTAGAGTAAGGCCCAGGGGCCTGTAGCCAGCAGGAACCGCACTTGACCATCTGGGGGCCGAATGGCTGAGCACAGGGTGTGGCATAACACTGCTGATATGGCAGTGCTGATGCAGCAGAACACCACAGGATGGAGGACCATAGAGCCTAAGTCACATGATAGATGTTCTGCATATTGCACACGATCTGCAGGCGCTGCACACGGCTCGCGGGTCGGCACCCTATCAGAGCAGGCCAGCTGAGACCGTAGACCTTCGGGGTGGGACACGATTGGTTTGCTGTGGCATGGGCGGGGAAGGATGAGAAGGGTATAAAAGGAGGCTGCAGGAGGAAGAAGAGAGACTGCCGCCATAGACACCGCCACTATTAGCTTAAGATAGGACAAGATGTAATGGCAGAACTTAATCAAGTAAGATAAGCATATTAACCTGTCCTGTGGTGAACTGTGAAGTTTCTTCCAATGGAGGCTGGAAGCCGGAGACGTCCGAAACCTGTAGAGGTAAGCATATCCTACCCTTAATTGTAATGCTGGTCTTTACAGATTAGGAGGAAAGTAATAAATTGGGAAATGATCTTTACATTTAAGGGTTCTGATAAAAGTCTCATCTCTAAAATATGTAGAGAATTGAGTCATATTTATAAGAATTCAAGCCACTCTCCAGTCGATAAATGATCAAAGGATATGAAGAAACAATTTTCAGAGGATAAAATTTAAACTATTTGTAGCCATATGAAAAGGTGCTCCAAATCACTACTCATTAGAGAAATACAAATTAAGACAACCCTGAGGTACCACTACACACCTTTCAGATTGGCTAGAATGAAAGGAAAAATAATGATGAATGTTGGAGGGGATGTGGGAAGATTGGGACACTGATGCATTGTTAATGGAATTGTGAATGGATCCAACAATTGTGGAGAGCAATTTGGAGCTAGGCTCAAAAAGTTATCAAACTGTACATACCCTTTCACCCAGCAGTGTTTCTATTTGGCCTATATCACAAAGAGATCTTAGAGGAGGGAAAGGGACCCACATGTGCAAGAATGTTCGTGGCAGCCCTTTGTGTACTGGCTAGAAAGTGGAAACTGAATGGATGCCCATCAATTAGAGAATGGGTGAACAAATTATGATATATTAATATTATGGAATATTATTTTTCTGTAAAAAACGACCAGCAAGAATATTTCACAGAGGCCTGGAGAGATTTCCATGAACTGATGCTGAGTGAATGATGCTGAGCAGAACCAGGAGATATTATACACGGCAACAACAATACTATATGACGATCAATTCTGATGGACATGGCTCTCTTCAAAAATGAAATGTTTCAAACCACTTCCAATTGTTCAGTGAAGAAAGCCATATATACCCAGAGAGAGGGATGTGAAATGTGGACCACAACATAACATTTTCATGCTCTTGATTGATGTTTGCTTGCATTGTGTTTCTTTTATCTGATTTTTCTTTCTTGTAGATATGATTTTTCTTGCACAACAATAAGTTTGGAAATATGTATACATATATTTGATTTGTCAAGTATTTTAACATAATTAACATGTAGTGGATATCCTGACATCTAGGGGAGGGGTAGGGAGTAGGGAGGAAGAATTTGTTACAGAAAGCTTTGTTAGGGTTAATGTTGAAGAATTACCCATACATATGTTTTGCAAATAAATAAAGAAATAAAGAATTTGCCTGCTCTGCCACTTGGTGCACTTCATTATTTATAGTACCCTTTATCAAGATATATTTTCCTTGTCTCTTTTAATGAGATCTTTTTTTTTTACTTTTGCTTTATCTGACAACAGAATTGTCCCCTTGCTTTTGCTTTTTTTTCTTTAACTGAAGTATAATAAATTCTGTTCCAGCCTTTCACCTCTACTCTATATTCTTCTCTGTGTCACATGTGTTTCGAGAATTCTGTTTTATAATTCATTCTGCTATTCTCTTCTGTTTTATGGGAGAGTTCATCCCAATAACATTCAATTATGATTACCAGTTCTGTATATCCCTCCATCCTATTTTCTCTCCTGTAAAATTTTTTATTCTCTCCCTTTTGTCCTTATTTTTTTTTCTTTTTTTACCCATCCCACCTACTTCCCTATCTTTTTCCCCCTTGTCTTACTTTTTTGCTTAGTGTTTCTGCCCTCCTTTCTATCCTGATTCTCACTTTTTCCCTCTTTCTCCCCCTACTTCTTCTAAGATTAGATATATTTCTATACTCAACTGAATGAATAATTTATTCCCTCTTAGAACCAAAATTGATGAGATCAATTTTCAGACAATGCTTATTTCATTCAAGTGTAATAGGTCTTTTTCAGCACTTTATGTGATCTAAATGTCTTATTATACCTCCCTTTCCTCTTTTTCCAGTACAAATCTTTTTCCCACCCTTTAATGTCTTTTTCTTTGAAATTCAAAACCACACCCTCAGTTCTCTTTTTGTCCCAGAGATAGCTAAAAACTCAAGAGTTGCAGATATTATTTTTCCATGTAGGGATGTAAATAACTTAATCTCTAAATAATATATATTTTTCCCACTTTACTTTTCTATGCTTGTTTTGAGTCCTGTGTTTGTAGATTAAATCTTCTATTTAGTTCTGGTTATTTTGTTAGAAATGATTGAAAGTCTTTTACCTCCCACTGAGTTTTGCTAAGTAGTTAATTGTTGTTGAAACTCTAGATCCTTTGCCTTTCAGGATATGGTCAAAGGATATGAACAGACATTTATCAGGTGAAGAAATTAAATCCATTTCTAATCATATGAAAAGATTCTCTAAATTGCTATGTATCAGAGAAATGCAAATTAAGACAATTCTGAGATACCACTACACACCTCTACAATTAGCTAAGAAACAGGAAAAGATAATGATGAATGTTGAAGGGGAAGTGGGAAAACTGGGATATTAATACATAGTTGGTGGAATTGTGAACAGATCAAGCCATTCTAGAGAACAATTGGTAGCTCAAAAAAGGTATCAAACTGTGCATACCCTTTGATCCAGCAGTGTTTCTACTATGCCAAAGAGATCTTAAAGTAGGGAAAGAGACCCACATGTGTAAAAATGTTAGTGGCTGTCCTTTGTATTGTGGCAAGAAACTGGAAATGAAGTGGATTCCCATCAGTTGGAGAATGGCTGAATAAATTATGTTATATGAATGTCATGGAATATTATTGTTCTATAAGAAAAGATCATCAAGATGATTTTACAGAGACCTGAAGAAATTTACATGAGCTGATGCTAAGTGAAATGAGCAGAATCAGGAGATCATTGTACATAGTACAATGTACATTGTACATCGATATTATATGATGATCAATTCTGATGGACGTGACTCTTTCCAACAATAAGATGATTGATGACAGTTCCAATGATCTTGTGATGAAGGGAGCCATCTACACCCAGAGAGAAGACTGTGGGAACTGAGTGTGGTACACAACATAATATTCTCACTCTCTTTGTTGTTATTCACTTGCATTCTATGATTGTCAGGGGAAAATCTATTTTCTTTAACTTTATAAAGATATTCATCAACAGCAAAAGTTAAACAGATACAATCCTCTTTCTGTTTTATTGTACTATTTTGTTTCTATATCCATAGCAGATTAGAAGTGACAAACTCAAAAAGTAAGGTACTTGTTTATGTAACTAGCATGACAGCTAGAAAAATGATAGCTATTTATATAGAGGGAAGAGAAAATGGTGAAAAATCCAAATGTATAAGTAAATTGCCTTACATACCTCAAATGCAAAGAAATAAGAGCTATTTTAGATAACATAGATAGTGAGATGTCCAGCACATTGTTTGAAGTTAACATCAACGACAACAACAACAAAAAAGCAACAAAAACAACTTAGTGCAGTCAAGATGCAGAGCAACTTCTTCCAACAAATGCCTATTTTACCTTCTTTTCCATTTCTTTCCATTTCCAATCTAGTTTTCTTCATTTGTAATTCTGATCATAATTATTTGCAACTGTAAATAACTGATTTTAACATTTCAGGCTGCATCACTGCATAGTGGAAAACACCCCCACACACATACACCCACACACACTCACTCACTCACATTAACAGTCACGCACCACCCAAAAAGAATTTAATTGAATTTCTTTTACAAAAACGTCTAGAGAAGTCATAAAATATAGAAAATACTTCAGGGGTTATTTAATCTAACTCTCTTATTTTAAGGATGAAGAAGCTAACATTCAGGGAAACTCACAAAGACATAATTGGCATTTGACATATGCAAGATTTGGTCCTTGTTCTTCTAAATATGAATCTAGGATTATTTTCACTATTATGTGACACTATATAATAATAATGCTAGGTCATAAACAAAGGTTAAAATATGAGCAACACATCACTGTTATGAAAACATAGAAATGTTTAACATATTTCTGAAAAAATTCCTTTAAAATGTTCAAATAAATAATTTTAAGTTGTAAACTTAATCCTACTCACATTCCTTTATATTATAATTTATAATCCCCTATTGCTAAAGAGGAATAACTCATTATTATAGTATTTCTTCATATTTTATAAATATTCTCAACTGAAATTAACTTATTATTCATCTTGAAAGCATCATGAATTCAATGAGAAACAAAATAACAATTCTGATTTCTAGAATTACTAAGAAATGAAACCTTTTATTTAATGCAAAAAAAAAAAAACTTACCAGAAAATTCTTTATTTTGAACAGATAGTTCCTTTCTTATTCAAACTATTCTTTTGGGAATGTACATTAAGAAAATGAGAATAACAGATTTGTTCTCTTTAAAAAATTGTAATTTCACTATAGAATTTGCTACATTACACTGAGAGTAGAAGATATATATGAGAGGTTTGTGCCAAGCATGACTAGCAGCCCTTTGCAATTCTCCTAGATTAAAAGTTTATTATCTTTTTCCCCATAGGTAATTACATTAAGTGATTTGCCCAGGGTTACACAGTTGGTAAATATTAAGTGTCTGGTGGCCTAAATTTAATTCAGTTCCTCCTGACTCCAGGGCAGTTATACTATCCACTATATCATCCAGCTGCCCCAAAAGGATCATTATCATTCACATTATTGGATTTTGTCATCTTAAAAACTATTGTCTATTGCACTAATTGATTTTTTTAATTATGTGAAAACATTTTACCTACTATCTGTAGTATTAATAAGTATTATAATAAAATTTCAGCAGCTTCCTTCTCAACATCTAAAAAAAGAAAAAAAGATAGATTACATTCCTTGGCACATTACTTTTTCTTTTCGAATAGATGATTTTATTTGTAGTAGAGATTGCTAAATACATTTGAAATCAGGTGTTCATGTAAATAACCACAAGTACAAAATGTTCTTCAAAGTTATTTTCTCCAATATCCTTTCTAATCTATGCCAATTTTAATAGCAACATAAATAGAATATACCCCACAACTCATCAGTCACATGTCTTTATTTAGGGATAGCCATTGTTGTTTATCACATGGATTTTTTTTTCTTTTGGGTCTAATATTAGTTAACCCAAACATATATCACATTTACTCATTTCCACAAACACTGAAATTGCAACTCAATTTAAAAATTATAAAGAAGTTTGAAACTACAGCTATTAGATAAACTTTCTCTCTTTGTTTCTCCACTTTTCTATTTCTCTGTGTTTCTGCTTCTATCTCTGTCTGTATTACTGTTTATCTCTATTTCACTATCTTTATTATGTATAATGTGGGTGATGAACTTGAGCATGAACCCATAACATTTGGCAATTGACATTTGAAAAGGCATTTTGCTAAGGGCCTCTGTAAGTACTGATCCATAGAAGGTCTCTTGGTCAAAGGGAAGTGTTTTTGAATGGATTTTGCAGAGAGGTGAGACACTGAGTCCAGAGTAGTGACTTATACACTGGGCTTAAAAGGAGCAAGAATTTTCACTTTCAATTTCTCCATTGAAGAATAGAATTTTTGGCTGAAATAAACCTTCTACCAGAATTCTTAAAATACAACTTTGGTGTGCTAATGTCTGTAGACATCTGTATTTCAGACAGATAAGATACTTCATACTCATCTTTTTTCTTTTCTTTTTCTTTCTTTCTTTTTTTTTTTTTTGGAGTTGTTCATTCTTTGTAACTCTGAAACCATATCCAAAGCAGAAAATAAACTTTATGGAAATTAAACCCCTTATTGTAGAAGAGCCACAGACAGTGAGGGAACTCTGACAATGCTGGTTCAGTTCTCATCTCCCCTTGGGAGTTTCTCAGTCTTCCTGAGAAGTCGTGGAACTTGACAACCTGCACTGCACTTGAAACAGATATTTTCAGTAAAGATCAATTTACATAATAATAGCAAGATGCTTAGTTAGCAGTGTACTGTAGTGATGTAATTGTACTATAGTTAGCATATGCTTAATGGGCTGTAGTGATATAATTGTCCAAAAGTATTTAAAGCTGAGAGATCTTGAAATAAATGGACTCCATATTTTACCAGCCACATGGGTTCCTGATTCTTCACTCCTCTTCTAAGATCAAGGACTCAGACTGGTACTGAGATCCTCCAGAGATCTAATCTGGATAGTACACCTTAAATTGGGTAGCAATGTTTCCCAAAGTTCTAAGTAAAATCAGTATGTTGTGACATGAATTTGAATGGAAACCATAGGTTTAATTTCAAAGTATTCAATATCCTGATGATGGCACATGATAGACATTTTCAGCAAAGTTCACAAATTGAATTTAAATAACAAAATTGTTGTTTGGATAACCAAATATCAAGTTGAAAGTTGACATTAGAATAGATTGCTATTAATTGCTAACAAGCTTAGAATCAGTGGCTATTGCTGATTCAAATGCCACTTCTGGAAAACAAAACAAAACAAACAAACAAAAACAAGCCATGTAATACTCTTAATTAAATGGTGCAAGAATAAGTTATCCTTTTTTTAAACAACTTTTTATTAAATCCAATCTGTGTAATTCTCACAAATTATTCTTAAAGCTTCTTATAGGGAAGAACAATAAATATGTGTATATTCAATGTAAATAAATAAAGCAATCAATTTCATAGTGGGGAAAATTTAATTCAATAAAAATATTACTTATTGAAGCCCCATGGAGACACTGATATATAGTTGTGAATTCCAGGGGGAAAATGATATAGTTGTAAATCATATCTTTTAAACATTTCTGTCTCTTTCATTGATAAATTCCAATATATTTGCATGTAAATAACTTTTTCTCCCACTAAAATTGTCTGCCAGTTGATCTCTCACCAACAGAGAGACTATGTTTAAATAATTTAAAATATGTGGATTTTCACGTATTTTTAAATTTTCCTATGACCTGCAAGATATGTTTCATAGTTTATGTCTTGAAATTATTTCATAAAAAATATGCCTAGTAAAGCATGGAAACAAACTTTTTAATAAGGCAATAGGAGAAAAAAGAGTTGAAGTAGCATAACCCTGATAAATAGAAGGGAACGGGATAAGCCGGGGAATAGAAACGTAACTTTAAAAGAAAATATTTAAACTTGAGGAAAAGGAATTTATCAAAAATAATTTGAAAATGCATATCTTAAGAAAATTGATAATGAAGAAAATGTATGCTAGGAGAACATATCAAAATATAGTGCCTCAACAAGATAAAATTGAAAGGCTTCTGTTAACTAATTCCATGACATATGTTATTATTCATGGCAAGTATTTTGCTACGACTATTCAGTAAAAAAATATATACTGAGTTCCATATTTTCAATTAAAAAATAAATCTCTCAAATATACATTCATCCTTTCCTTGGAGGGATAATGGAATGTGACCCAGAATATTGTATAGGATGTCAAATATGGTCATTTTATTTTGTTTGGTGTGTGCAGCTCTTTATGTGTTGCAAGAAATAAAGCTAATAGGGCCTGTTCCATTGAAAAAGAATTTAGAAGTTTATCAGGAAAGTTCTGTGGCAACAAGGTGGGAGACCAGCATGAAGTCCCAGATCCAAGCCTAGACCCATCCCTTGGCCCAATCCCAAATGGACCTCTAAATCAGTGGCAATCTTGGTATCCTCCAGACCTGTCAGCCCAGAGACACCAAAAAGGACCTATAAGTTCATCAGAAAAGGTTTGTGGAACCAGGGTGGGAGCCTAGGCCTTGACCCTAGCCTCAAGTGGAACCCAGTTTCAGTGAGGGGAGACCCCTGAATCAGCAGCAGTGCTAGAGATTTCTGAACTTTGCTGCCCAGGGAACCTGAGGGAAGACTCAGAAGGGCAGTATAGAGAGTCTGCTGCAACAGAGTGGGAGTCTGTGCATTCCTAGTGCAAGCCATGACAGTGAAGCCCTAGTTCCAATCTTGGGGCCAAAGAATCACCAAAGCAGAAATCAGTTGACTCAACACACTAAATTTTACAGCTACAGTGACGCAGAGACACTTCTAACAGCTGTAGGACATAAAAGAGTGCTTGTGGTCAGGAGTCTCTAACGATCTCTGTAAACAGCAGTACAAAACTGCTGAAGCTTGAGACATTGCACTCTCCAACCTGGAAAAAGAACTAAATTTTAAGAGAAAGTTAAAATCTAAGTAATAGGCTAGGAAAATGAGCAGACAACAACATAAAGAGACTTTGACCATTGAAAGTCATTATGAAGAGGTGGAGCCAAGATAGTAGAGAGTAGGCATGTCTCTCTGACCTCCAACCTTCTCACAAACCAACTGCAGATTAAGCATCTAAATGGGTTTTGGAGTCACAGAACCCACACATATTCGAAGTATAATGCATTTCCAGAAGAAGATGCTTAGAAAGAATTTAAAAAAAATATATTTCAATTGGTCAGGGGGAAAGTCTACCAAGTGCACATTGCAGTGTAGGGAGCACAAGATCAGGAGCTGAGCCAGGTATCCAAAGCATTACATTGTCCATGCATTGGGGAATTCATTGTGAGACTCTTAGTGTACTCAGTCCTGGTTGCAAGCAGGTAGTTTAGCAGATTTGCTGTGAAGAAACAAAAATTAAATACAAAAGGCAAATACAACCCTCTGAGCCTCAGAAGAAGGGGAACCTGGCTGAAATTTCCCAACACTGGAAGTCAGTCAGAAAATTGCCTCAGCATAAATAAAAGGAGCTGTCATCCATTTGCCTTAAAAAGCAGAACTCAATCATTTAAAAATGAGCAAAAAAGTAAAAACAAAAAACCAAAACAAAACAAAACAACAACAAAAAAAACCCTCTGATAGTAGACAGCTTTTATAGAAAGAACAGACCTCAAAACTTGAGGTTCCTAAAAGCAAAGCAAATCCAGATGAAGCCCAAATGACAACATGAGTTGGTGCACATTTCATAGTTCTTTCCTGTAAGATTTCAAAAAGATTCCTAAAGGAGAGCAAGAAAAAAAAATGAAGAATTGAGATCTTTGGAAGAGGGTATGGAAGAGGAAAATCAGAAATTATCTGGAAAAAAAAACTTCTTAAAAATAGATATGATGAAATGGGAAAAGCATATAATTCCTTACAAAATAGATATAGAAAGAAACCAATTAGTTGAACAACAGAATTTGTGAAATGGAAAAAAATCTAATGATAAAAGAAATTATTTAAAAATTCAATTCGTCAAATACAAAAAGTGCTAACAAAAGTAATTTTTTATGTATAGTTTTTTTTATTAATACTTTTTATTTGAAAAACATATGTATGGATAATTCCTAAACATTACCCCTTACAAAGCTTTCTATTACAAATTTTCCCCCCTACTCCCCACCCCTCCCCTAGATGGCAGGATATCCACTACATGATAATTATGTTAGAATACTTAAGAAATCAATATATGTATAGTTATTGCACCATTTTTTGTGCAGGAGAAATCATATCTACAGGAAAGAATAATCTGATAAAGGAAATACAATGCAAGCAAACCTCAATAAAGAACAAGAAAATGTTATGTTATGGTCCACATTTCACATCCCTCTCTCTAGGTGTATATGGCTCTCTTCACTGAACAATTGGAACTGGTTTGAAGCATTTCATTGTTAAAGAGAGTGATGTCTATTAGAACTGATCCTCATATAGTATTGTTGTTACCGTGAATAATGATCTCTTGGTTCTGCTCACTTCACTGAGCATTAGTTCATTCAAGTCTCTCCAGGCCTCTCTGAAATCGTCCTGCTGGTCGTTTCTTACAGAACAATAATATTCCATAACATTCATATACCATAATTTATTCAGCCACTCTCCAATTGATGGGCATCCAATCACTTTCCAGTTTCCAGCCACCACAAAAAGAGCTGCCACAAACATTCTTGCACATGTGGGGCCCTTTCCCTCTCCTATGATTTCTTTGGGATACAAGCCCAATAGAAACACTGCTGGGTCAAAGGGTATGCATAGTTTGATAACTTTTTGAGCATAGCTCCAAATTGCTCTCCAGAATGGCTGGATCCGCTCACAGCTCCACCAACAATGCATCAGTGTCACCGTCCTCCCACATCCCCTCCAACATTCATCTTTATCTTTTCCTGTCATTCTAGCCAATCTGAAAGGTGTGTAGTGATACCTCAGAGTAGTCTTAATTTGCATTTCTCTGAACAATAGTAATTTGGGGCACCTTTTCATAGGATTATAAATAGTTTTAATTTCATCATCTGAAAATTGTCTGTTCAAATCCTTTGACCATTTATCAATTGGAGAATGGCTTGAATTCTTATAAATATGAGACAATTCTCTATATAACTTAGAGATGAGACCTTTATCAGAACCTTTAAATGTAAAGATGATTTCCCAATTTGATGCTTCCCTCCTAATTTTGTCTGCATTAGTTTTGTTTGTACAGAAACTTTTTAACTTAATATAATCCAAATTATCCATCTGGTGTTCAATTAAGAGTTCCGATCTTCTTTGGACATAAATTTATTCCATCTCCACAGGTCTGAGAGGTAAACTATCCTATGTTTCTCTAATTTGGTTATAATATCACTCTTTATATCTAGATCATAAACCCATTTAGATCTTATCTTGGTGTGCGGTGTTAAGTGTGGGTCCAGCCTTAATTTCTTCTACACTAGTTTCCAATTTTCCCAGTAGTTTTTGCTGAATAGTGAGTACTTATCCCAAAAGCTGGGGTCATTCGGTTTATTAAACACTAAATTGCTAACATTATAACCTAGCTTGTCCTGATATCCTATCCTATGCCACTGATTGACTGCTCTGTTTCTCAGCCAATACCAAATGGTTTTGATGACCGTTGCTTTATAATATACTTTTAGATCTGGTACAGCAAGGCCACCTTCATCTGTCTTTTTTTTTTTTTCATTAATCCCCTTGAAATCCTTGACCTTTTGTTCTTCCAAATGAACTTTGCTACTATTTTTTTCTAGGTCTGTAAAATAATTTCTTGGGAGTTTGATTGGTATGGCGGTAAATAAATAAATTAGTTTGGGTAGTATTGTCATTTTTATTATATTTGCTCAGCCTACCCATGAGCACTTAATGTTTTTCCAATTGACTAGGTCTGATTTTATTTGTGTGGAAAGTGTTTTGTAGTTTAGTTCATATAGTTTCTGACATTCTCTTGGCAAATAGATTCCCAAAGATTTTATGATATCATCTGTTATTCTGAATGGAATTTCTTTTTCTATCTCTTGCTGCTGACCTTTGTTAGTAATATATAAGAATGCTGATGATTTATGTGGATTTATTTTGAATCCTGCAACTTTACTAAAGTTGTGATTGTTTCTAGTAGTTTTTTAGTTGAGTCTCTAGGGTTCTCTAAGTATATCATCATGTCATCTGCAAAGAGTGATAATTTGGTTTCTTCATTACCTACTCTAATTCCTTTAATCTCTTTTTCTTCTCTTATTGCCAAAGCTAACATTTCTAATACAATATTAAATACTAATAGTGACAGTGGGCAGCCTTGTTTCACACCTGATCTTATTGGGAATGGTTCTAATTTGTCTCCATTACATATGATGCTTGCTGATGGTTTTAAGTAGATGCTACTAATCATTTAAAGGAAAAGCCCATTTATTCCTATACTCTCTAGTGTTTTTAATAGGAATGGGTGTTGGATTTTATCGCATGCTTTTTCTGCATCTATGAAGATAATCTTATGGCTTTTCTTAGTTTGGTTATTGATATAATTCATTATGCTGATAGTTTTCCTGATATTGAACCAGCCCTGCATTCCTGGTATAAATCCTACTTGGTCAAGATGTATTATCCTGGAGATAACTTTCTGTAATCTTGTTGCTAAAATCTTATTTAAAATTTTTGCATCAATATTCATTAGGGAAATGGGTCTATAGTTTTCTTTCTCTGTTTTCACCCTACCTGGTTTAGCTATCAGCACCATAACTGTCTCATAGAAAGAATTTGGTAGTATACCTTCTGTCCCTATTTTTTCAAATAGTTTGTATAGTATTGGAATTAATTGTTCTTTGAATGTTTGGTAGAATTCACATGTAAAACCATCTGGCCCTGGAGATTTTTTCTTAGTAAGTTGATTATTAGCTTGTTCTATTGCTTTTTCTAAAATGGGGCTATTTAAATGTATTATTTCCTCTTCTGTGAACCTGGGCAATTAATATTTTTGTATATATTCCCCAATTTCATTTAGATCATCAAATTTATTGGCGTAAAGTTGGGCAGGGAACTCCTAATTATTGCTCTAATTTCCTCTTCATTGGAGTAAAGTTCTCCCTTATCATTTTTGAGACTCACAATTTGATTTTCCTCTTTCCTTTTTCTTATCAAATTAACTAAGGGCTTATCTATTTTGTTGTTTTTTTTTTCATAAAGTCAACTCAGTTTTATTTATTAATTCAATAGTTTTCTTATTTTCAATTTTATTAATCTCACATTTATTTTCAGAATTTCCAGTTTGGTATTTGATTGAGGGTTTTTAATTTGCTCTTTTTCTAGTTTTTTTTTTAATTATAACCCTAATTCATTGATTTTCTCTTTCTCTATTTTATTGAAATAAGCATCTAGAGATATAAAGTTACCCCTTATAACTGCTTTGGCCATATCCCACAAATTTTGGTATGTTGTCTCATTATTGTCGTTCTCCTGGATGAAATTATTGATTGTATCTATAATTTGCTCTTTCACCCATTCATTCTTCAGGATTAGATTATTTAATTTCCAATTAACTTTTGGTCTATTTTTTCCTTGCCTTATATTACATGTGAGTTTTATTGCATCATGATCTGAAAAGGATACATTTACTATTTCTGCTTTTCTGCATTTGATTTTGAGGTTTTTATGCCCTAACACATGATCAATTTTCATACAATCCCATGAACCCCTGAGAAAAAGTATACTCCCTTCAATCACCATTCAATTTCCTCCAGACATCTGTCATACCTAACTTTTCTAACATTTTGTTTACCTCTGTAACTTCTTTCTTATTTTGTGTTTTGATTTATCTAATTCTGACAGAGCAAGGTTGAGATCCCCCACTAGTATAGTATTACTGTCTATTTCTCCTTGCATCCCTGTTAGTTTCTCCTCTAGGAATTTGGATGCTATACAACTTGGTGCATATATGTTTAGTATTGATACCGCTTCATTGTCTATGGTACCCTTTAGTAAAATATAGTTTCCTTCCTTATCTCTTTTAATTAGATCTATTTTTGCTTTTACTTGATCTGAGATAAGGATTGCTACCCCTGCTTTTTTTTTTTTTT
>JAJPUD010017208.1:0-31917 GCA_023553655.1 Myrmecobius fasciatus | reverse complement strand
CTGGCCCCAGTGGCTCCAGGTCTGGGGGGCAGGCCGGGCGCAGGGCCGTCAGGCCCCATACCTGCGCACACACACACCTGTACGATGACTCAGTTTCCTCTTCTGTAAAATGGGATCACAGCAGATGTTTCATTTTACAGGGGAGGAAACTGAAGCAGACGTGAAGTGCTTGCCGTCTGAGGCTGGGTGTGAGCTCGGGTGTCCCTGCCTCCAGGAGGCCCCTGCTTCGGGCACCGGGCCCCCCAGCGTCCCCATGCCCCAGGACCCCAAGCGTAGTGCCTCCGGGACAGCCCGACACCGCCCTCACCTGGGCATCCTCCTGGAGCTGCCCAAGTCTCTGCCCTCCCACCCCGGGCGGCCTCCCTCTTCCCCTGGTACCCGGCCTGCAGCCTCCGGCCTGCAGCCTCCGGCCTTGAGCCTCCCCCCCCTCCCCCCCCCCTCCCTTGCGGCCTCCTGCCTGCCCCCGGGCTCTCCCAGGGCGGCCGCGGCAGAAATGGAGGGAGTGGGAGCGCAGCGGGACCCCCGTCTGGGGGGCTGGAGGTATAAGACGTCTGGGAAGGGGGGAGGGGGCCGCCGGCGCTAGGCTCTGTGACCCCGCAGGCGGAAGGGGGCGGCTGTGGTCAGTTTGAAAGCCCAGGGGGGCGGAGTGGGGAGCGATCGGGGGAGGGGGGAGCAGCAGAACGGGCCGGGCCATGCCCTCGGGAAGGCCCTGAGACCGATGTGGGCTGGCACCGGGGCGGGACAAGTAGAGACCCCAGGGAGGGAAGCCCGTGCTTCTGGGGGATCCAATCCGGGAGGGGAGCCCGGGCCTCAGGAGGTCCGACGGGGAGGAGGAGACGCTCCCTGGGAGGGCCCCAGGGCGGGGGCAGCCGCTGCCGGCCCGCCGTCCGGTTTCCTGGCCGAGACCGCCGGCGCCTTTGGGGGGAACTGGGGGGGGGACATGAGGGAGAGGAGGGACGGGGAGGCCCCCACCCGAGACGAGAGTCGTCGGAGAGGGTTTGATCTGGACCGAGACGCGAGAGATGCGAGGGGAGGGAGGCGGCCATGGCGGAGGGGCAGTCGGGCTGGGAGGGGGGGGCCCTGTGGGGCGGGAGGGGTAGGGGGGGGACGAATGATGCGAGCTGGACGCAAGGCGGGAGGGGCGGAGGGGCCCTTCCTTCTCAGCCGAGGAGGGAGGAGCAGGGAAGGGGTGGAAGGCCTGCCTCCTGCGGGAGGGCTACTGAACATAAACCGGAGCCACCCCAGGACCCCCCACTCCCACCCCGCCGGGTGCTGAGAGGGGCCGAGCTGTGACGCCTCGGGCAATCGATGCCAAGGGCAGGGCGCAGCCAGCGCCCCAGTCCCCGCTGGGGGTCGGCGGGACCCCCGCAGCCATGGCCGAGTCCCTCATCTTGGGGAGGAAACCTTGGGCATGGTGCCCAGAAAGAGGGGCGCTCTCGTAAGCGAGCTGCCCTCGGTGCGGGAGGAGCCCCGTCCGGACCGGAGGGACACGCGTGGCTCGTGCTGGGGCCCTTTCCACCCGCCGCGGCCGGCGGCGCGGCGCTCTGATCTCTGATCCCCGATTCTGTAACTCAGTAGCCCCTCTAAAACGGAGTTTATCTCCTCCTTCCCCCGCTCCCGCGGGCAAACTTCCGTTTCCAAGGGCATCACCACCCCAGTTTATCTAGGTTCCCAATCTCCTAGCTCCACCCAGCCTTCTCCTAGCCCCTCCTCCACCACCTGCCCCTCCCAGCTCTCTCCTAGCCCCTCCTCCACCACCTGCCCCTCCCAGCCCTCTCCCCACAAGCCTTTGCCAGTTCCTCTCTAGGGGGCACTTGCTTCAGCCCCCCCCCCAGGGCAGAGACCCCGTTCTTGTCCCTCCCAATGCCCTCGGAACAAACTGCGGGGGGGGGGCGCGGAAGGAGAAAGCCAGGGCAAACACCGTTTGTCTTTTGATGTAATTTCTTACAATATAGCTCTCTTCATTTGCATATTATACCCAGTTTTGTACAGGGCCCGGGGGCGGCCGAGGCCGCCGCCAAATAAAAAGCCCAAATAGGAAACCCGTAAGAAAGGAGATCGAAATCCGGCTAATGGGACCCCGGCGCTGCGGGGGGGATCCGGAACCAACAATCGTCCCAATGGTCATTAGGCACATTTTTCCCCCCTTGCTCCCCCCGGCGCCGTCTCCCAAGTCGGCTATAAGGCAGTGTGAACCGGGCAGCGACTGTCAGTGCCGGGGCTGGGGAGCGGGTGCCAGTGGCCGATGGGGGGGGGGACTGGGGCTCATGGACAACCGATTTTCCCGATGTCAGAAAGGAAAGCCCAAGGTCTCGGTGGGCGCCCAAGCTCCATCCATTTCTCCCCGCCGTGACGCCCTCGCACCCCCGGCCACACGAGAGAACAGCGGCAGGCGCTCCTCGGACCCTGACTTCCCGTTTCTTCCATGACCCAGAGCCGAAGGCCGACCGAAAGGCGTCCCCTTGGGCCCAGCCAGTTATTGCTGTGCTGCCGATTTCGGAACGGCGCAAGTCCGCCGGCACCCCTTGGGGACTCGGAAGCCGCCAGGGGTGGAAAGGGGGCTCCAAGTCTCTGTGACCCGCTCCAGTCGACCCCTGATCCCACCAGTGCCTCGCCAGTCCCGGGCAACCACGCCTGGTGCAAGGAGATGGAGAACAGCCGGAGCAGAAATGGAAACGCTCTGGGGACGAGGGGGGGAAGCTCAGTCACCACCAGACACCGGGCCCAAGCCCACCCGGTCTCGTTTGGTTCTTGGAAGGTCACTTGTCTGCCCACGGGCCACCTTGGGAGCGGCCCCAAAGGGTTAAAAATGAACACGAGCTCCCAGGAAGCATCCGCGGGGCCCCAGGGCTCTCCCCGAGAAGGGAGGCCTTTCAGAGCTGACCCTCCCCGGGGACGGCTCCCCCTGGGTCAGTACGCTCCCTGCACACCCGAGCCCGCACAGCAGGGACCCGCGGTCTGCCGAGGGGCCCTTAACCCTTCCAGACGCTGGTCGATTTGTTCGGGTAGTCGATGGCCAGGCTGATGGCGGCAATGTTCCTCAGAGCCTGTGGGGACAAAGGCAGATCAGAGACTACGGCGGGACCGTAGGGAGCCCCGGGGAAGCGAGCGCCAGCCCCTACCCAGCGTGGCTTCAAAGGGACACCGAGGGAGGCCAGCCATCCCCAAGGGCTCAGCGAAGGGGCAGGGAGCCTTCCTCTCCCAGCCAGGTCCCCACCTGCCTTCTCAGGCCTATCACCATGGCTTCTGGGTGGGAGCATCATCTGCTCTCTCCTCCCTCTCACTCTGCTCACCTCTGACCTCCTCGACTCCCCTCCAAAGTCCTCACCATTACTCTGCACAAACTTCTAAGCTACATCCGCTCAGTCTTCCCTGAGAAACCGTGCAAGCTTTGTCTTTGTATCCCAAATCCTAGCAAAGCACACAGCCGGTGCCTAATACACCTCTGATCCGTGCTGTATGGATTACTGAAAGGGGAAATTCACCACTGGTCAATGAAGAGGAAATTAAAGAAATCATTGGGCAATTAGAAATGATTCTTGCTGTGTTGCCCAATTATATGCCAGTAAATCTGCCAATCTAAGGGAAATGGATAAATGTTTGCAAAATATAAACTGACCAAATTAGCAGAGGAGCAAAGAGAATTCTTGAATAACCCTATCTGGGCAAAGGAAATTGGAAAAGCATCAGTGATGGCCCTGAGGAAAAATCGCCTGCACCAGAGGGACTTGCAAGTTAATCCTACCAAACTTTTTTTTTTTTTCTTTTTGCTGAGGCAATTGAGGTTAAGTGACTTGGCCAGGATCACACAGCTAGGGAACGTTAAGTGTCTGAGGTCAAATTTGAACCCACGTCCTCCTGACTTCAGGGCTGGTGCTCTATCCGCTGTGCCACCTAGCTGTCCCCTCTGCCAAACTTTTAAAGAACAATTAATGTCAATGCTTTATATGCTGTTTGGAAAAAGGTGGTGGAGTCCTTCTGGGACATCAAGGTGATGCTGATGCCCAAACCCAGAAGAGCAAAGACAGAGAAAGAAAAAACCAGAGATGAACTGCCTCTTGCAAATATTTCCAACAAAATAGTAGCAAGGAGATTACAGCAAAATATCACGGAGACGAGCTAGGATTTACACCAGGAACCGAGGGGTTTGCAATGCTAGGAAAACGATCCGTTAATTGACCATGTCAATTCACAGTAACAATGAATTATTCTAATGATAATATCTCTACATTATTATATAGCTTATCTCAATAGATGCAGAAAAAATTTCTGATGAAATGGAGTACCAGAAAGCACGGGGATAAATGAAACTTTCCTTAAAAGATAAGGAGTGTGGGGCAGCTAGGGGACACAGTGGATAGAGCACCAGCCCTGAAGTCAGCAGGACCTGAGTTCAAATCTGGTCTCAGACACTTAACATTCCCTAGCTGTGTGACCCTGGGCAAGTCACTTAACCCCAACTGCCTAAAGGAAAAAAAAAAAAAAAAGATAAGGAGTGGCTATCTAAAACCACCAGCAACCATCATCTGTGAGAGGGATAAGTTAAAAGCTTTCCCAAGATGATTGGAGGTGAAGTAAAGATACCCATTATCACCTCCATTAATGCTGACTGTTATATTTGAAATGCTAGCTACAGCAATGAGAGGAAAAAAGGAACTAAAATAGGCAATGAGGAAACAAAACTCACTTTGCAGATGAAAGGAGGCTATATTTGGAGGATAGTAGGTATCAGCTAAAAACCACTTGAAATAATTAAAATAAATCCCCAAATCATCAGCACTTCCCTATCTGCCCAACAGAGAACTTCCATTTAAAATACTTCTAAACAATATAAAATAGGTGGGCATCTCCCTGCCAAGATAAACCCAGGAACTATATGCCACAGTTACAAAACACTTCCTGCACAAATAAAGTCGGAGTAAAGTAGGCTATTAATTGCTAAAGAGGAGGCCGAGCCAATATAACAAAAAGGGCAATCCTACCTAAATTAATTTACTAATTCAGTGCCGTACAATCTACAAAAATCATTTCATAGAGCTAGGAAAAAAATAACAACATTCATCTGGAAGAACAAAAGGTCAAGAATATCAAGGGAACTCATGAGAAAGAAGGAATTATCAAAGCAATCCCGTACTAAGGAAGAGAGCGGTGGGTCAGTGGAAAACAAAGTAGGTGCCCAATGCACACAGTAAAGGAGCATAATCATTTGGTGTTTGATAAACCTAAAGATCCAAGCTGCGGGAACGAGGAATCACAACTGAATACAAATCTCTGGGAGAACTGGAAACAGAGGAACTGGCCGACATTTCACACCACACACCAAAAGGCCACATTGGGAAAGGTGATAGCGTAACAAATCAGGAGAGCAAGGAACGGGCCTGCCTGCCAGATCTCTGATAAGGAAAGAAGTGAGGACCAAACGAGAGACACAGAGGATCATGGGAAGTACAACGGGGGATTTTGATTATGGGAGATTAAAGAGGGCTTGTACAAACAGCACACGTACAACCAGGGTCAGAAGGAAATCAGAAAACGGGAGAACGTTTTTTACAGCAAGTTTCCCTGAGGAAGGCCTCCTTTTTCAAACCAACCATGAAATAAAAGGCTCCCTGGCGGAAATCAGCTTGTCTGTCACTGTCCTGACGGCTTTCTCCCCGGGGCACCCCTCGCGGCCTGAGCATGCTCCCTGCTGGCCGGCTGTCCTGTTCTCTGGGGATCTCGGGCAGGGGCCTCCTCTGCCGCTCTGGGCCTTCCTCCAGGATGAGCCAATTCCAGAGGCCTCTCCTGGAGCTGGGCTCCCGGGGGGTGCAAAACTGCAGGATATTTGGTGTCCCCTCGCTAACTACCCTTTAAGCCCATCACCAGACAGCGCCAGGTCACGGGCACACACACAGTCACTGCCCTGGATGCTGAGACGCCAAGTGGGTCTCGAGCCACTCAACCAACTGCGCACACACTTCCCGCGGCACCCACAAGTCCCTCCGATTTTAGCCAACTCTTTCGAAGGCCCCGGATCGGCCAAATGGTCCCCAAAAGGAGCCTGCCCGGCCTGACCCGCCCTTAAATTGCCCCCTGTTTCCAGCAGTTCCCTTGTCCCCCTCGCTGGCCTGCTCCGTAACTGGGACACTGGTTATCTCCCACTTTGCCTGTCACGGATGAGCTCAGCGGGCCTGGTCCTGTCCCTTCCAGGCCATTCTGCCCAGGGGACCGAGGCCTGGATATCTGGGGCCCTAATCTGGAGAGTGCTGGGGTTCTATGGCACCCCCCATGACCCGTTAGCTCCTGTGGGGCACGGATGGAGCCCTTTCAGAGTGTCTTGAGGGAAGGCTCTAACTGGTCACTGCCGGGTTTGGCTCTTTTTCTCTCTGAGGACACAATCCAGGAGCTGGGCACCTGTGCCCCACCCCCTTTCCCAGGCCCCTCCCCCCACCACACAGAGTTTACCTGGGCCGTGCAGCAGAGCAGGTAGTCATCCGTCGTTAAGGCGAGCAGGTAGTCCTGTGGGGAGCCTAGCTCCTATGGGTAAAAAGCGTGTCCAATCAAGCAGAGGGAGGGTCAGCCCAGTAACAGAGTGGTTAGGGTCAGAGCAGGGGTGGGTGGACCTCCCTCTGGGGAAGCCATGCTCCATGCCAGGTCAAGCGGGCCAGGGCAAGCCCATCACGTACATGGGGGGCAATCACTGCTAGGGTCCCATTCCCTCTAGGAACAAATGCCAGCCTGTGCCTGGTCCCTCACGCTGAGCACAGTCTGGCCCCATGGGGGAGAAGGGTTGGGGGACGGGGCAGCCCCAGACCCTCACCTGGACTCTGTTCTCAGTAACAAGGAAGAGCTCTGTGAGGGCTCGGTGGAGGGGCAGGAGGAGGCTGGGCTGACTCACATCCTGGCACAGGCCCTTCTCCATTTGGGCAAAGAGCTGCCAGAGGGGCCGGAGCAGGGTGAGGTCACAGAGGTCACTAGAACAGAAAGAGCCAAAGGAAAGCAGGTGACCGGGCAGGACGCTGCAACATCAGGCCAGGGATCCCATCTCTTAGTCCCAGAAGTCTCCAGGGGGCAGGGCACAGGGGAGGCAGCCCAGAACCTTCCCAGAGGGTTCTAGGGGGAAGAAGGGAGAGGTTCTGGAGTGCCGAGAGGTTGCTGTGGGCATGCCGCCTTGCCTGCGGTACAGCACGGCCCTCTGCACCCTTCTAGATCTTGGGGATCCCCTTCTAGGTCTTGGATGTGGCCTTGGAACTCTCTGAGCAGCTCGAGGTCCCTGGGCTCCCTATACTTGTGGGCAGTGGCGGGCTGAGCTGACCCCTCCGTGCGGTGGTACATGTCAGACCAGTGCCAGGCAGAGGAGGATCAGGTCGTGGGTAGCCCCGGTGTTTTCAGCCCCCCTTCCACCCTCCATCACGGCATTTGCTTCTTGGGCCTGGGCAGCAGACCAGCTGCCAATTGCGGGAGATCTGCTTTCCTCAAACCCACTGACGGCCTGGGCCCAGATTTCTGCGGCCCCTTGCCCGGCTGTTCCAGACACCGGGGGCTCTTGTCAGTCAGGATCGGGCCCAGCACCAGCTCCCTCATGAGCCAAACAATTACACTGTGACTCAGTTCAGAGATGGCTGCCCATGCGCTGGCTGGTGGGCTCCACTGGCCCCTCTCACCCAAGGAGGGGCCTTTTGCCAGACTCTGCCCAAGGCTCACAGCCCACCACTGAGCAGCCAAATCTCTCCGCTCTCCCGACTGCAGGCCTGACTATCCACTGCATCACTGAGCTTCCCTGATTTCCAAGGACTCGGGAGTCTCTGGCCAAGGACCAGAGAGACCACCAGAAGTGGCCACGCTCCAGAGGGAGGTAGATACCCTCTCTGCCCACCAGGAAACATAAAACACATGTCCCCTCCACAGCCTTCTGAGCTTCCTGTCTGAACCGGCCCAAGATAACAAGTGCCTCCCCCCTTGTCCCAAACCACACGGAGAACGGCCACTGCTGGGGCCACAAGGGACTTGGCGTGTCTACACTGGGAGGACAACCTTCCTGGAGGGGGTGGGCACGAGGAATTCTCATGAAAAATGGCTCTGGAAGCCCAGTAGGTGAATGGTCCCGGAACTGGGTGGGGGAGCCCCCTCATTTTGTAGCTAAGGACCAAGGTGGTCCTGGGCGGTGTGGCGCTGAAAGCTGTGTAAGAGGGGCAAGGGGGGACCTTGCCCGCCCGGTGTCCCTACCTGTGGCCACGGCACTGCACCATCTTCAGAAGCAAGTGGATGGCTTTGAGCCGCTGGTGCCCGGTCTGGCGGCAGGCCACGCCCACCTGCCACGCCCAGATTTTTGCCAGGGGCAGGTGTGGAATCACCCTTTCCTCTGACAACATCTTCTTCAGAATCTCAAACCCTGGTAAGAACAAGGACAGCCCTTCACCATCAGAGTGGAGGGGTGCTCTCGGTGAGCCCCGCTGGAGGGCCTGCAAAGGAGCGCTGGGATCAGGTGCCAGGGAGACGCCTAATGGAACAGGCCAAAATGACACTCGCCACGCACGCTCTGCCCGCCAACCTCCACCCGCCTTCTGGACCCGTCGGTGAGGGCGGTACCAGCCGAGGCGATTGCTCCCTGCCAAGGGAACTTCCAAGGCTCCCTTCATGGGAGTCCAGAGTCATCAGGTCTTCCCAGCGGCCTCCCGTGACCCAGCCTTCCTGGCTGCAGACACAGGAGCGTGGCGAAGAGCAAGATTTGCCTCCCCAGTCCCTTCACCTGCCCCTACTGTCCCAGTGCTGCCGAACCCTCTCTACTGGAAGCTCTGCCCTAATCTGCTTCCTTCAAAACGCAGACCCAAGAGCCGGCCAATGCAATACCGCACTGCTCCGCACCTCGGGCCCCCGAGTTGTCGGTTACCCTTCTTGAAGCCCTGATGCTGGGGATTTCCCAGCAGAGCCCCTGGAGGAAGGCATCAGACAAGGCAGAATGGATCTAGTTGCAGGCAATATCATCCACTCTCCGCTGGGCTCTCCAAGCTGCAGGACGGCTCCTGACTCACTTCCACTACCCTTGTCCTTTCCATCCTAACCAGTAGACCTCCAGCTCACACTGAGCTAAGAGCCCTGAGGCTGCCCTACAACTCCTAGAAAGTTCCCCCACTTTTAGCACCCCTGTTGTCCCTATTTTTGTCCCTGGACTAAAATGGTTCTTCCCAAGGTCAGTGAGAACACTAATTACTACGTCACCAAGTGTCAGGCCTCAGCCTTTCCCTTCACTGTTATCGTCCACTCGTGGTTATCATCCCACTACTCTTTCTCCTTCTGTCTGGCCGGCCTTCCTCTAGGCAGATGGCTATTTATTAAGTACACACAGTGTGCCTGGCCCTGTGCTGGGGATCCAAAAAGAGGCAAAATTCAGTTCCTACCTTTAGGAGCGTGTGAGCTAATGAGGGGGACAACATGCAACACCAATAGTGTACACGTATGTTATGCATAGGATGAACTGGGAAAAAACTCCAAGAGGGAAGGCTTCCTATGCAAGGTGGGATTTTAGTTGGGGCCCGAAGGAAGTCACAGGAGTCAGAAGTCATGGTGAAGGGCTGAGGGAAGAGTCAGAATCCCAGAGCAAAAGGACAAAAATCATTCATGGAATAGCTGGGAAGCCAAGGTTGGAGACTGGGAGTAAATGAGGGAAGGAAGGAGCAGGCAGGTGATGAAGGGCTTTGGAGGCCAAATAGAGCTAATCGTGTTTGACCCTGGAGGTGACGAGGATGCACGGATGTTTGCTGTGTAGGGGACGACATGCTCAGTCCTGGCCTTTAGGAAAATCATTTTAATGGCTGAGTGGAGGATGGACTGGAGCAGGGAGGATTTGGGGCAGGTGGACCCAGTGACAAGGCTGTTGCAACGGTCCAGAAGTAAGGTGAGCGGGCTTGCCCCAGGGTGGGGGCAGGGTCAGAGGAGAGGATGAAGGGTAATTGACAAAAGACACTGTACAAATGAAACTGACAACAGAAGTGAGAAGCTGCACAGGTGAAACTGACGAGAGGCTGCATGGTCGAAACCGACCAGAGAAGCTCCAAAAGTGAAACTGACAAGAGACCCTGCCTAGGTGAAACTGACAGGCCATGGGACCTGGGAGATGGGAGAGAGTGAGGAGTCCAGAGCGGCCCCTAACTTGTGAGTCTGAGGGTCTGGGAGGAAGGCTTTGTCCGCCAGGCACAGAGAAGGAGGGGGGAGAGGGTTGAGGAGAAAAGAGGAGTCCTATCTGGGACATGTGGAGGGAAAGATGGCCACTGGATGGCCCAGTCTGAGATGGCCAAAGGCAGCTGGAGATGGGAGAATGGAGGTCACCACAGAGACTGGGGGAGGAAGAAGGGTCTGAGAAGCATCAGCACAGAGAGTCATGAAATCCGGGGGGGGTCACCCAGCCTGGAAGTGTCGAAGGCAGGAGGCGAAGCAAGGTGTCACTGCTGAGACCTCTCTGCAGCCTCTCAAAGGCCTGTTCTTGACTTAAACACTTCGGACAGCTCAGCGCGCATTTAGGGTAAAAGGTCACAATGAAAAAGACATTTTAAAGTGTTCTGAAAAGAAAGCAAGGCCGGACTCTCGGGACTGTACATCAAGCTGCAGAAGAGGAACTGCATCCTGGAAGATGAGGGGTGTCAGTGTGAGTCTGGGGTCAAGGGGGGCCCCTCTGGGCTTGTCAGTGGGTGTCTGAGTGAGGGAGATGAATCCACGGGCTCTGACCATGGGGGTTCTGTTTTCTTGCAGGCCTGGCTCAGGATGGGCGCCGGATGTCAGGGGCAGCAGCCCTACCTGTCTGAAATCTCCCCAGATGTCCTGCCGTCACGGTGAACTTGTAGCCCCACTCCGTGTTGCTCATGTCAGAAGTAAATCGGTAGTACAGCGTGTCTCCTGTGGGGAGCCAGGAGCCAAAAGCAGAGATCAGGGCTGTTGGAGACCAGTGGCCGGGGGCGCTGCCAAGACGCCTCCACGTCCCGGGATCCCCTGGGCGCTTCCCTCAGATCTCTGCAGGAAGACCTCCAGGGACGGAGAAAGCCTTCCCTCCCACAGGCAGCCCCTCCTCCACTTTGGAATTAGGAAGGTTCAAACTCTGCAGAGCACTCCCTAGAACCCCAGCGCCACCGTGGCCATACCCCAGCTCCAAACACTCAATCATGGGACTAGAGGGAACCCTCCACCCCCCCTTCCGTGGCTCCTAGGAGGCAGGGAAAGGGGCAGCTTGGGAGCAGTAGTAAAGCTGCAGGCGGCAGAGTCCCGACTCTGACCCTTCCTGGCCGGCTGAGGGACAATTCCAAGGCAATTCGGTGTCTCCCCTGCAGAACTGCCGTAATCCTCACGGGAGACGGAAAGCACCGGACACCACGTGAGCATCTCGGCTTAAGGGGAAGGGCACGAGATGGGGGGTCGGCAGTCACGGGGACAATCATTCACCGTCCAGGGCTCTACGTGCCGCCGAAGGCCCGCGAGTCCGGCTGGCAGGTCCGAGGGCCTGGGCGTGAGCCCAGCAGGGGCTCGGGTGGGCGCCTCGGGGAAAGTCCTCTGGGAGCACCGCTGGCTCGGACTCCCACCCGTTCCTGTGTGCGCCCCAGCAAGGCCCCCCCCTCCAACAGTCCGATCTGGGACTCGGCTTACCTGGAAGCTCGAAGTCGATCCATTTCTGGGAGGAGCCACTGAAGCTGTGGCGGTCCTGCTGGAAGTCGCTGCTGCTGGACATGGCGAGCTCATCGCAGCCCTCCTCGGTGCTGCACTGAGGGTCAAACTTCACAGAGAGGTAGATGGCGCCGGGGATGTGAACTCTGTCCTGGGAGGGGACAACAGGCCTCTGAGCCCCGGGACACTGCCTGAGTGCGCCGGCCCCCCCGCCCCTGAGGCGCGGCAGTCTCCCCCTTCTTCCCCTTAGACCGCGAGCCCCTCAAGGGGGGCCACCTTCCTTCCTGCTGCCCCCCGCCCGTCTCCGCGCTGCCTCCCGTACCTCAAAAGTGGTGTTGTTTTTATAGGGGTGCTTGGATTCGCGCACTTGCACGGCCGTTCCCGGCTCCTCCATGAAGTGACAGGCCGTGAGCGCCATGGGGCCCAGCATGTCCCGGCTGCAGCTCTGGAGCACCTTGTGCAGGATCTGCCGCAAACACGAGGGGCAGAGGTCGCGGCTCGGGCAGCACGGCCGGCCCCCCGGGAGCGCCCCCGACTCTCAGGCTGGTCTGCAAGCCCGCGGGCCTCGGGCACTCTCCCTGGCGCGCGCCTCACCTTCTCCCACAGCTGCCTCTCCTCCAGCTGCATGAGCATGTCCAGGATGTAGGCCATCTGGGCCGGGCTGGTGAGCTCCAGGACGTCGGCCGTGATGGCCATGGACTCGGGCCACTGGGCGAGGAGGGAGGCCAGCACGTGCCGGGCGTAGAGGACGGCCGTGGCCTCGTTCACGCGGCGCAGGTAGGCGCGTGCGGCGCTCTTGGAGCGAGAGCCCAGCTCCTTGTGCAGGAGTCCGGCGCTCTTGGCCCTCCGCTGCTTGGCGTAGCTCAGCTGCAGGTCACTCTCAGTGCTGGCGATCAGCTTCTGGGTCACGGGGTCAGACTCTTCGGCTGCGCGGTCGCAGGTCACAGGCTTTACCTGGCGACACAGGGTGCGCCGTCAGGGCCCCGGGCCGCCGCCCTCGGGGCCCGGGCCAGAGCGCAGCGCAGCGGGGCCCACGACCTACCCAGCAGGGCAGGACGATCATGTCCGTGTCCACGGCTCTCGAGGTCAGCTCTTCCAGCCTCAGGCGCTTCCGGGGCTGCCACTTCTGGGCCAGGCTCCGGATCTTCTCGTCGGTGGTGATCACATCCCCGTCAAACCTTCCGAGGAGGAGGAGGAGGAGGACATTGAGGGGCAAATGTCCCGGGCAGCAACGGCCAGGGGTTCCCGCGGCTCCCAGCGTGCCAGGCCCGAGTGCAAATCCAACTCGGGCACTTGCAGATGGGCCCCCCGGGCAGTGCCCTCGCTGCTGGGGGGGAGGGGGCATTCTGCCTACAGAGTGCTTAGTCAAGGCCAGGATGGTCAGCAGACCCCAGGGCCCCCCCGCCCCCCAGCATTTCTCTCGTCCCAGCACTCTCTGGGCACACACTGGGCCCACTCCTTCAGGTGATCACCCCAGAGAAGTCGGGGCTCAGTCCTCCGAACCAGCATCCACATGGGGAAGAACGGTCAAAGGGAGACGCGGCCTTCGCGGCGTCTTGGGGTCTCCCAGCATCTCTGGGCCTCTGGCCAGGGGCCGGATCCTCCGAGATCCAAGAGGAGGGAGGGCTCACTAAGGGTGCCCGTGGCTCCTCCCCCACTCTGATCTAGTGTCTGGGGTCATGGAGGACATGAGCCACTGTCCCCAGGGCGCAGGTCCCAGGTGCCCCCCGGGGCATCATGCCCATCCTGGAAGGGCCATGCTCTTTGGGCCCCTGCCCCCCAGCGTCCCCCTTGTCGTCCTGACCTCTTCTGGACCTCCAGAAAGAAGGAATCCGTCCTCTTCATCTGTAACTCATACATGGCCCGGAGGATGGGCAAGGGGGCATTGAGGGCATCGTGGGTCATCTGCAGAATAAGGGCCAGGAGGAGTGAAGGCATGGGAAAGATGGGGGAGGGCCGGGGAGGAGGAGATACCGGGGCAAGGAAGCGTCTCCCCCCTCAGGAAAGCCGAGGCTGCCGGTGCCCAGAGGGCAAAGGTGGGCAGCAAGGGCTGCCACGGGAAGCCCAAGAGTAGATGCTGCTATGGATGCGCCCGGTCCTGCAGGGCGGTATGGCCCCCTGGGCAGGTCGGGGGGCCTCCGAGGCAGGCCGCTCTCAGAGATGGCCCCGCTCCTCCTGAGGGGCTCCCGGCCCCCCAAATGGGCCCATTTCAGGGCACCAGGGAGGCCCCACCAGGGACAGGGAAGGACGTACCAGGAAACAGACCTTGGTGGCCTCGTCCAGGCCCTCGAGCGGGTCCGGCTTGCCCTGCGCCACCTCCCTGGGAGGGCTGCCTGGCTGCGGCGGCCCCGGCACGGGCTCCCTCTTGGACGAGTAGAGCAGCACAGACAGGATCTGCCACGAGAGGGGCCGGGCCAGCCTGAGACAAGGCCAGCAGGGGCCGGCCCCAGCCTCTCCGGACCCCCAATGGGGGGAGGACGGCCCCCGCCTGGCTCACTCTCTCCCGGGGCCTCACCTCCAAGTCCCGCAGGAGCCAGGTCTTGCTGAAGCCCGTGCCGCGGCTACACTTCTTCACCAGCAGCTTCAGGAGCCCCGACTCCAGGAAGGCCGCCTGGATTTCTTCAAAGCCTTGAGCCTGCCCCACAGAGCATCCCAAGGCATCAGCCCCCAGCACCCCAAACAACGGCCCCACTGCTGGGCCCCCCAAAAGCCCTCAGGGCAGGGTTGGGGTCAGGATCCCTGACCCAGAACCATGCCGCGGTCACCAGCCGAGTCCCGCCAGTGGCCCTCCCCCCCACGTCTCACCTTCAGGGTCCCGTACAAGCCTTTGAGAGCCAAGGACAGCACCCATGTGGCCTCCACAGCCTCGGGGCAGCCGGGGTCCAGGCTGCTCTGCAGCAGGTGGCTGCTGATGAAGGTGAAGTGCCGCAGGTGGGCACTCAGCGGCGTGGGCGAGGCCGCGCCCCCTTCGCCACAGGGCCGTACCAGCTGGCAGTCTTTGACTGAAACGGGGAGGGCAGGGAATCAGGGGGGGCCCAAAGGGGCTGGGGCGTGGGGCCCCTAACTGACCGGAGGCCCCTGACTGACCAGAGGCCCGGTGTCCATGGCAGAGGCAAAGGGAGGGATGGGGACAGCACATTCGCGTTTGCGGCTCCTGAAAGGGGAACGCTCCGGGGAGCCCCGCCTCGCCCTGCCCCCCTTGTCGCCCGCTCAGAACCTGTTTTCCGTTTGCGGGTCTTGACGTCCACCACGACGGCGCGGCTCTTCTCCGCAAAGTGCTTGAGGACGATCACGTCGTGAGGCTCGTTGGCGTTGTCCAAGTACACGGAGCGCGCGCCCACACACAGCACCTGGGGGGCAGGACAGCCCCGTGGTCAGTGCTGGGGCTCCCAGCCCTCCACCTCCCTGCCCCTGAGGCCGCGGGACACTCACCTGGGGGAAGCCCACCAGCACGAGCAGGGTGAAGATGTTGGTGTGCTTCAGCTGGAAGGGCAGCTGCTTCAAGCAGTGCTCCGTGAAGGCCGCCACCACGCTGCGCCAGTGGGGGCAGCCGTGCAGGGCACGCAGGATGTCCGCCATGGAGCAGGCCCAGTCCAGGCCCACGCGGCTGCCAAAGCAGCAGGAGAGGGAGGTGAGGGCGCCGGGGCGTCCTCCGGGGGTTCCCATACCTGGGGAAGGTTCCCACACCCGGGGAGCTGGGGTTCTGCTCCCGCCCTGCTCCTCCCCACTGCCCACCGGCCCGCCCGGGTCCACAGGTACCTGTCCAGGCACACGGCTCCCAGGCTGAAGAGCAGATGAACCGTGTCCCAGCCTTCGGGCACAGCTGCCCCGTCCCCCGCCGAGAACAGGCCGTGTTTGGCCGAGAGGACCCTGGTCACCGCGGCGTCCACCTCTGCTGGCGAGAGCCGGATGATGAGCTGGCCCAGCAGGCCCAGGGTTAGGTGGTAGGTCTCATTCAGATGCCCCGCGTTCGAGATCACCACTTGGAACATCAGGGGCAGAATGTCCTTCAGGTTTGCCCAGGAGACCGTGGAACCCTGCGGAAGGAGCGTGGCACCGTCACACCCAGCCGTGGCTGGGGCCCCAGAAAGCCTCCGGCGCTCTGCACCCACAAACACGGAGAAGCGATTGGGAGGAGTGGCATCGCGGGGCCAGACCGGGCACAGAGTGCCTTTGGAGCCCGAGGAAGGCGGGTGGGCACAGGGGGCAGAGATGCCACCTGAATCCACACTTCTGCTCACACCAAAGCCCCGGCGGAACAGAAAGGGACGCGAAGAGGCTCATGTAAGCCTGGGAATCGCCTTCCTGGAGGAAGGGGCCTCTGGGTTCTCCCACCCCATGACCGGTGACGCCGGCCAGCCCACACCCGAGGGATTGCAGGGAGACCAGCCTGCCCTCATGGCTTGCCAGGACTCCGAAGAGTCACCCCTAATCTGCAGGAAGAGCCCAGAAGAAGACAAAGGGCCCCCCAAAAAGCCAGTGACCCGACTGACCACCGCCCTGCCCGGCCGGAGCCCCGAGGTTCTCACTGATTGTACAGGCGGCAACATGGCGGCCAGCAAGCCCAAGATTCTCTTCTGGGAGCACTCTGCAAACACCTGCTCGGGGCTCAGGGGCACGATTTGTTCCTGCACGGTCGTCACAGGGGAAGTGCCTGCATGGGAGAGTCCCTGCACTGAGCTTGGCCACAGGCCGGATGCCGCCAGGGGAGCGCCGAATGCTCGAGGGCGAACTCTGCCCAGACTACTCCCCTCAGGGCCCTTCAGCAGATCACGTTGCGCCCACCCGGGCCCTGGCTCTCCAAGACTAGGCCGGAGCTCCAAAGGGTCTGACCGGGCCGCACCGGGGCCAGGATGCCTCGTCCCTGCTGTCCAGTCACCCGCGGACAGCGGCTCCGGCCAAGCAAGCAACGGGCCCGGCCTTGTACAAACCGAGGCGGGGCCAAGAGGGCCGTGGTCAGCACAGCAGTGACCTCGGATTTAGGGCTGGCCTTGTGCGAGCAGAGGGCAGGGGGCTCCAGGACACAGCCCGGCTCAGGAAAATCAGCGAGTGAGGGGGAAAGAGTGCGGGCTGGGTTGTTGCTGCCCACGTCTCCTGCTGGGCTGAGGCCCGAGAGCTGAGGGGCAGGAGGAGCAGGAGGAGCAGGGGCTCCCTGGCCCCCCTCAAGGTGGCAGGGTCAGGCGCGCTGGGCCCCATCCGGCAGCAGGGGGTGGCAGCTCCCCCAAGGACTCCTCCCACGAGGGGTGAGCTGGGAGGCAGGGGTCGCTGGGGGAGGGCCGCGCAGGGGCCCAGCAGGATGGGGAGAAGGCAGCCCTCAGACCCCAGCAGCCCGGAGATCACACTGCGGGGTTCACTTTAGGGACGCCCACAATGCTGCTGGCCCCACTGCCGGGGGGGCCGATAGCTCATGAGGAGGTCTCTGGGGGGCTCCCCCTCAGACAGCAGCCAGCGGCACAGGCGAGAGCAGAGTGGGGGGTGATGGGCTGGAGAAGGGTGGGGGGGGGTCAGGGGACATGCAGCAGAAGGCAGGAGCCTGGGAGCGGGTAGGGCACCAGGGGGCCACAGAGCTTCTGCCCCTGGTGGGGGAGCCCCCCTCACCCCGCCTCCGTTCCTCTTGAACATGCCCGGCACACCCCAAGGTTGCCCACGGCCTGACAGATGACACGCCTGTGGTGCCCCCTGTAGAATGGAGGTCCTTGAGGACAAGGGAGGCGTGGCTGTGGGCCACCGGGGGAGGCCGGCCTCTGCCCACGCCCTGGAGAATGAGACCAGCTGGGGGAGGGGGGATGGGCCATACCTGGGGGCACCGGCCCGTGCGCTTCCTCGGGGGCTTCCCCGGACGGCGCTTCCTCTGAAGACGAATCCTGGCTTCCCAGAGCGGCCTGTGTGCCATCAGACGGGAGGGTCTCGTCCCTGGCATCTCCTTGGCCCTACAATGAGGAGGAAAGCCCAGGTGAGAGAGCGTGAGTGCCCGGGCAGCTGACATAATCGGCGATCTGGATCAAGCTCTGGGTACAGTGACCCCGCCTGGCTTGGTTTTGGGGGGCCGGCAGCAGGGGCAGATGCACCCTGGGGGGTCCGAAGCCCTGGGAGAGTCCCCTTACCCAGCTGGGCAACGCCTCGGGGGTGCCAGTCGTCTCGGCGGCCTTCTCCTCCCCAGTGCCATTTTGAGAAGAGCTGATGGAGACCAGCTCGTTTTTGGAAGACGAGTCCACATCTGGCCACAGAGAAGAGGGAGTCAGGCTCGAGGGCCCCCCGGACCCTGGGGAGGGAGCACGAGCACTTGGTGGTGGGATGCCCACCACGGCCCGGGGGTCCTGCCAGCCTGAGTGACAGGGCTCCCCACCGCCAGATTGCTAGTACCAAGGCCCCTGAACCCTGGGATTCTTTCTTAGCTGACTCGGGGGTACCTCCTGGGGCCCTACAGGCAGAACAAGCACTGCTGACACTTGGGGGATCCCAGGGCAGAGCCCCTGACGCTTGGGGTACTCAGAGCGAACCCCTGACATTTAGGTGTCCAGATCGAGCCCCTGACAGTTGGGGGGCTCTCGGGACACCTCCATCTGCTGTGGCAGAGATGCCTTTCTAACAACCCCCGGCGCCCCCGGTGAGGAGGGGAAGGCGGGGCTCACCTGCGGCCCGCTGCGCCTTCAGCAGGCACTCTCCAAGGAGACACAGGCACTGTGCCTGCAGGCTGGCAGCGGCCCGGAGGGCCCCAGGGTCCGGCCTTTCCCCTTCCACCTCGGCCTCTCCGGCCAGGTCGGCGGCGTAGAGCGTCAGGGCGGCAAAGAGCAGCCAGGAGTAGTTGTGCACGTAGGGCTGGACGAGCCGCTGGCAGTCGCTGGTGCGGATGGTCACCATGGGGTAGACGGTGACGCCGTGGCTGGGCGAGTGGCTGCAAGGCAAAGGCGCGGCTGGCACGGGCCGGGGGGTGCGGGGCCGGCCCCTCCCCCCCCGGGGGCCCGCAGGAAGCACCTGTGGGAGTACTTCTTGGCCGCGTAGCAGCCATAGCAGAGGTCGAAGTCGTCACACACGTCGCAGTTCATCCTGCGGCCCACGATCACGCCCTGGCAGTGGTCACAGGCATACTCCATGTTCACCATCTCGTGGTCATCTTCGTGGCCCTCGGGCTTCACTCCGCCTGGGGGCAGGGCAGGCACACATGGAGGGCCGGCCCCTGCAGCCCGGCTGTCCTGCTCCGGCCCGGCCCCAGCCCCACTCCGAGCACTTGCTAGCCCACCTGCCCGCAGGGGATGCTGTGCTAGAACCTCCTCGTACCCCCCAGACCTGGGTCCGGGGGGTCTGGCTCCAGCCCCAGAGACCGTGCCTACAAATGTACTGCAACCACAGAGAGTGCCGCTCGGAGGCCGTGGGAGACCTGGCACCTTGAAGCCCCAGATTCAAGTCCAGCCTCTGGGCTCCATCCCACAGGCAGCCTATGTCACCCTCACGTGCCCACTACCCTCTGAGATTTGGAGACCATGGCAAGGGCCCGGGCCAGGGAGCTCGGGGACGTCCCAGACCAGGAGGTGGCAAGGGGTCCATGTGACAGATGAGAACCCTGAGGCTTGGAAAGAGCCCGTCTCAACGCCTAAAGCGCACTGGCCAGGACGAGCTCCCAGGGCCCCCTAGAGCTCCATTTCCAAGTTCCTGACCGTCAAAGGAAGGCTGCCCCTGAAAGGACACTGCCCACTTCATGGCCAGCAGACATCCATCCCTACAGAGAACAGAGGGCTCATACACAACTCGTGGGAGGATAAACCCCAGGAGAGCCCGGGGACCCCTGTGCTGGCACAGCTGGGCCCAGAGCAGAGCGGGTTCCACACTCCTCCTCCCCAGCCCCGAGCTGGACTATATCTCATCAAGTTCAAAGTCAAAAAGCAGCTGGAGGAATGGGCCATGCAGAATGGCCATGGGGGCGGGGAGGAGATCTGCAAGGCCAGAAACAACTACAAGCAAATCCTCGAGGACAAAAACTGGCATCGGACCCAAGCCCAGAGAGATCCAGGAAGAGTTTGAGAAGAGAGAGAGCAGGAAAAGGAAGCGAGATCTGTGAGACTTCTGAGGAAGAAGAGAGAAAAAAGAAAACCATAAAAGAAAACAGGATGGAGGGAAATATGCAGTTTGCACTCATAACTGTGAAGGTGAATGGGATGAACTCAACCAGAAAATGGGAGTGGACAAGAGAATGAATTAGAAACCAGAAAGATCCAGCAATATACTGATTATCAGAGAAAAGAGACATGCAGAATGCAAAGAGAGAAGAATCTCTTGTGTTTCAGCTGGAATCAAAAAGGCAGATAGCAATCGTGATCTCAGACAAAGCAAAACCAAGAATAAGCCTAATTAGAAGGGATAAGCAGGAAAGCTACTTTTTTTTTTTTTTTTTAATTTGCTTTTTGCTGAGGCAATTGGGGTTAAGTGAGTTGCCCAGGGTCACACAGTTAGGAAATGTTAAGTGTCTGAGGCCAGATTTGAACTCAGGTCTTCCTGACTTCAGGGCTGGTGCTCTATCCACTGCGCCACCTAGCTGCCCCAGGAAAGCTACATTTTGCTAAAAAGTATCAGAGAGAATGAAGTGATATTGATACTAATAGGAGAAAAAAAAAAAAGGTACTGGATACAATGAAGCAATATCAATACTAAAAGGAGAAAAAAATGGTACTGGATACAATGAAGCAATATCAATACTAAAAGGAGAAAAAAAGGTACTAGATACAATGAAGCAATATCAATATTAAACTGAGAAAAAAAAGGTACTGGATACAATGAAGCAATATCAATATTAAACTGAGAAAAAAAAGTGAAACTATACTAGTGGAGGATTTCGACTTTCCCTTCTCAAAACTACATAAACCTAAGAAAACAAAGTTAAAGAGATAAATAAAACCTTAGAAAAGTTAGATACGATAGACCTCTGGATAGAACTAAATAGGAATAGAAAAAAGCATATCTTTTTCTCAGCTGCACATGGCACCTTCACAAAAACTACTGTGTAAATTTCACAAATCCAGAAAACTTTTGGCCATAATGCAATGAAAATTATATTCAATAAACAGACTTGGAAAAATAGTTGGAAACTAAATAATGCTGAAACATAAATAGGTCAAAGAACAAATCACAGAAGCAATCAATAATTTCATTAAAGATAATAAATAACAATGAGACAACATATCAAAATTTCTGGGATGCAGCTGGAACTAGAAATTAAGAGAAATGTGTATCTCAAAATGCATAAGGGGGAAAGAGCAGATAAATGAATTGAATATGCAACTTATTAAAAAAACAAACTAGAAAAAGAACAAATTAAAATCCTTCCAATGAATCCAATTAAGGAATAAACAGAAATCCTTACAACCAAAAAGAGAACAAATTAAAATCCTTCCAATGAATCCAATTAAGGAATAAACAGAAATCCTTAAAATCAAAAAATAGAATTGAAAGTTTAAAATAAGCTAATAAATAAAACCAGGAGCTGGTTTTATAAAAACACAACAAAATAAATCATTGGTTAAATTAGCCAAATTATCAGTATCAAAACAAAAACAGTTAATGTACTATTAAAGTAATTATGATGAGCTATTTTCCCCAGTTATGTGCAATAAAACCAGCAACCTACATAAAAAGAGGAACATTTACAAAGATATTAGCAAACAAGGGAAGAGAATACTAAAGGAACCCTATCTTAGAAAAAGAAAGTAAACAAACCATACATAAACTCTTTAAGAAAAAATCCCCAAAGACCAAACGGATTTGATTTCCAAATATGAGTTATACCAAACAGTTCAAAAACTAATTCAAATATCATAAAACTGTTTTGAAAAACTAGAGAAATCCTACCAAATTGCTTTTATGACACAGATGTGACTTTCACACCTAAACCAGGGAGAACAAAAACACAGAAAATGGCCAACCAATTTCCTTAAGATATAGGTAAGAATTCTAAACAAAACGGGAGGAAGGAGTTTCCAGCAATCTATCATAAAGTTCATACACTATAACTAGGTGGGATTGATTCTAGGCAATCAAGGCTGATGCAATAGCAGGAAAACCATCAGAATAACTGGTAATATCGATTACAAAGCCAACAAAAACTTATGATGATGTCAGCAGATGGAGAAAAAGCTTTTGACAAAATACCAAACCCATTCCTAGTAAAAGCAACAGAAAGCAGAGAAATCAAAGGAGCGAGCCTTCCTCAAAAATGATTTCTTTAAAAAACTGGAGCAAACATCTGTAATGGATATAAGCTAGATGAGCAATGAAGCAAGGAAGTCCACTATCGCCACTATTCATTATTGTACTAGAAATATGGGTTATAGCAATATGAAAAAAAGAAATGGAATAGGAATAGGCTACAAGGACACAGAACTGATATAATGGCGCACTTAGAGAACCCTAGAGAATCAACTAAAAAACAGCTTTAGCTTTATAATAATAATAAAAAAAGCCCACATAAGTTATCAGTGTTTCTATATAATATCAACCAAATCCAGCAAAAGAAATGGCAAAACTCCACTTTAACTGCTGACTTAATGGAATATATGGTGGAGACTGAATGTAAATTAACACATGCTATATTTACTTCCTCCCCCCTTTTTTTCCTCTCATGGTTTTTCCCTTTCCTGATTTTTTTCTCCCCAACATGCTTCATAAAAATTGTGCATTAAAAAATAATATACATGTATAACCAGAAAAAAGAAAACAAAAAAGTTAAAAATAAAATAAAATATATAGAAGTCTGCTTGCTAAGACAAACTCTGGATTACATGAGCGTAATCCCAAAACACTTTGCATAAAGAGAGCTCTAAACAACTGGAGAAATATGGATTGCTGATGGGGAAGCTGAATGTGACATATACTGTGTTATATCTATCCACAGACATAAAGGAGTGGGTGTGAGTGTGTGTGTGTACAGATATCCGTGCACACACATGTCACCTTTTCACACACACACACAGACGGCCAATCTGATAATGCCACAATCCTAAATCAGCTCACTTATTCAGTCCTAGACTGCTCAAAGCACCCAGATCTTAAAGATCTAAAACATTGTTCTGTTAGAAGAACAAAAGATCAGGGGAATCCTGGGAAAATCCAAATGAAGGCTGCGGCCAGACCGCAAGCTGAAGCACAAAGCCCAAACCATCTGAATGCCGGCTTTAGTGAAAGCTACTTTTTTTTCAGAACAGAGGATCAAGAAAGGCGCAGGAGAAAGCCAAGGGGCACACACAGCTCTAGGAGCACTTGCGTGACCCGGAAGACTGAGGGGTGTAAGGGGCAGTCAAGTCTGGCTGCAGGAAGCTGGGGTGGACAGGCCCCGGGGAGGCGCCCCAGAGGGGCCAGATTTCCAGCAGGTGAGGGGAGGGGGCCTAGAGGGACAGGCAGAGGAATGACGGGGAGGAGGGAAGGGGGAGGACCAAGACCCCGCCCCTAGCTAGATGAGAAGAGGCGGAGAAAGAGGCGGGCCTTCCCCCACAACAAGCTCTGGCCTGAGCCCCGAGGTGGGGAGGAGGGACTGCACGAGTGACCACTCAAGGATAGGCGGTGGTCTCCGGCCGGACCCCCTCGGCCCAGGGATGCGTACCCAAGAAGCAGGTCTTGCAGAGGTCCATGTCGTGGCACTGCAGGCAGCGGTAGCGGTGCCAGGGGGCGATCTCGTCGCAGCCGTCGCAGGAGATGTCCACGTTCAGCAGGTCGCAGTAGCGGGCGATGAACATGTGCATCTGCTGGGGCAGAGGGTGCCGTGAGGGGCGGGGGCGAGGGGCGGGGGGGGGGCGCCGTTAGGGAGCTGGGGGGCATGGTGGGGGAGGGGCCGGGGTGCTGGGGGCACCTGCCTTCCTCTGCTTCTCGGCGTCGGCCTGGGCGATCTTCTCGTACCAGGCCTCGAACATCCCGTCCCGGCACTCCTCCATCCACTCGGAGCTCTGCTGGTACTCGGCCATCTCCTCGTCCTCGCTCCACTGGCTGAAAGGGAGGAGCGCTCAGAAGGCTGGACTGGGGAGGGAGAGAGCGTGGGCCTGCCCAAGGGAGGGGGGAGGAGCCCCACGGCAGAGGCACGCCCCTGTGTGGGGGGTCTGAGGCAGGATCTGCACTGGGGAAGTGCCCCCAGGACCCTCGGCTGGCCACTGGCCCCTGACCGGGAAGCTCTGTCATCAGTCCTCCGTGACCCAGGGAAGCATTTCGTTCGTGGGGGCTTAGAAGAGGAGACTGAGGCTCAGAGGCCATCCCAGACTCCTGGCACTGAGCCCCTGCTGACCCACCCTGCCTGGGGCGCCTGCCCAAGACTCTAGGTCAGGCACTGACCATCGCCTAGGACAGAGCTGGTGCCCAGAACCATGCCCCCGGGCAGAGACAACGGTCTGTGGTCCCAAGAACTAAGGGACTGCCGCCGGGGGCCAGTGGTCACAGCCCGGGGACGGTGCCTCCCCCCCTCTTCCCCCCTCACCAAATGGCCCTGTGGTGGAGACTGATGTTCTCCTGCGACATGGTCATGAGCAGCTCCGGCAGGCGGATGTCGGCCAGGAAGGGGAGGTCGCTGGGCTCCCAGCCCATGTCCAGGAGGTGGAGCAAGGACGCCTGGACACAGGACAGGGCAGGGAGCAGGGACCTGGAGGAGCCGGGGAGACCACGGTTAGGAGCCCTCGGGCTGGGTGTGGGGCCCCCTCCCCTGGGGCCCCCTCCCCGGCCCTGACCCCCGTGCACCCGAGCCCCCGAGCTCGGCCTCCGTGGCGGCCCGCTCCAGCTGCCGTGCCAAGTCCTCAGTCCCTGGGGACCACCCGGAACCCGTTCCAGCCGGAGCAGTCCACGTGAGCCCTGACGGACAGAGCTGGCAGCGACCTCCGAGCTCCCTCCCTGCGTGGCAGAGGCGGCAGCGGGGGCACAAGGGCAGCACGCGGGCCATTGGAGGTGGCTCGGGTGGCGAGATGCCAGAGGCAGGAGGGGAGGCCGGGGTTCTCCTCGCTGCCCGGGCCGGACCTCGGCTGCCCTTGCGGCCGTCCGGGCACCTGTGGGGGACACTGCCGCTTCCCCGTACCTGTCCTTCAGCTCATCGAAGCCCTTCACGGCGTCTACCAGGAAGCGCACGAGCTGGTGGTAGGCGTGGCGGATATCTCTGTGCAGCGCGGGCCCGCAGCCTTCCAAGTGCCCGAAGTAGCTACAAGCACACGATGGACACGGGCTTCCGGTCACTAGGGAGCAGCCGGAGCCCTTCGCGAGCAGGCCCAAGCAAGCCGGTGGGCCGACCTCTTGGGACACGTGAACAAGGGCAGAGCGGGGGCTGGCCGGGGGACACAGGGAACCAAGGACTGAGGAACGAGAGCCGGAGTGGGGGGAACAGACGAGACCCCCCGGGAGCCGGCATCCCCAGAACAAGCTGCCCCGCACTCACTCGGCAAAGTCCTTCTGGCAGGTGAGCAGCTCCAGCAGGAAGAGGAGGCAGGCAGGGTGGAAGCAGTGCGGCCTCCCCAGCTGCTCCATGCACGTCCGGGCCGTCGTCAGGGCGTCCAGGATGCTCTTGGCCTGGGCTCTCTTCAGCGCGAGGACCCTCAGGACGCTGGAGGAGGGACGGCCCCATGGGGGAAACACGCCTGAGCCTCCCACCCAGGACCCAATGAGGGACGGGCCGGCAATGCAGCTTAGCTCCCGGCCCCCCGGCTCTGACCCCTCACCTTTCGTGGGAGAGCGCCTGGTCCTTGAGGAAGTCCATCACGTCCTTGAGGAGGGGGTACTTCTCGGTCACCGTGGGCACGGGCCGGGCCTCCTCCATGGACCTGAAAGACAGGAGCCTGAGGCGGCCCCTGCCAAAGGTCGGCCGGCGGGTGGGCGTGGACGGAGGGGAGGGCCCCTCGTCCTGCTGGGAGCTGCTCCTATCCAAGGGCCTGGCGGAAGGGCCGGGGGGCGGCCTCTGCCCGCTGCCGGGGGCTCTCGGGTCCCGAGGCCGGCACATGCTCTTCCCCCACGGAGCCGCCTCTCCGCCGGCTCGCTCCCACGGGCGGGAACTGCAGCAGCAGCAGGGCTTTCTGTGCGCACTCTCTGGCTGGGGGGACAAAGGGACACAGAGTGGAAGGAGCCCCTCGGCCCTTGTCCTCCTGTGATAGCCATCCTGCCTGCCCTCCCCCACCCCCTGCCCCAAATGAAGGCCTTCTAAATCACCCCGGGAAACCCCTGGCCCTTGTCCTGTGACTGCCGGCCCAAGGCTGAGGACAGGAGGGTCTCGCTCCATCACCCTGCTGAGCCCCCTGCCCCCTCTTTTTCCCCCCACCACGGTAGCATTCAGTGTGGCCCATGAGCCCAGTCGTCTGGGTGACTCCATCAAGGGTCTGGATCCGCGGCGAGCCCCCGTTTCTGGGGGCCCCAAGGACGCCGGGTCACTCACCCAGGCTCTCTGGGTTCACCTCGCGCACGTCGGCATCCGGCTCCCCCGAGCCCTCGTCCCCCTGCTCCAGCAGTGCCTTCTGCTTCATTTCTAACTAGGAAGAGGAGGAGACCCCCGTCACTGGGGCTGGGCGCCGGCCGTGCCCCCCCCTTTCTGAGAGCCAGAGGCCCAGCCCCAGAGCCGCCTTACCATCCATATCCTGATGCCGTCGGCCAGGGCGTACACCTGGGCAAACTCCTCACTCAGTGCCCCCTGGCCCCCGCCAGTGACTGGGGAGAGAGCAGAAGGGCTCTAATCACCAGCCAGCCCTCGTCCTCCTTGGGCAGCAGCCGTGACCATGGGGGGGAGGGGGCGCGGGGGCTCAGCCCTCCCTCCTCCTGATCCGTCCCACCTCCCCGTTGGTGGCCGTCGGCCACAATGGCCGCCTCTAAGGGACTCAGAACGCCGGCCCTCTCTGGGCTTGGCCATTTCTTCCCCAGGTTGTGACTGAAGGACGCCAGCAGGGAAGCCGAGACAAAGCCCCGCCTCACAGCAGCGCCATGCTTCGGGCCCGGCCCCTCTCTGTGCCCACCTCCACCCCTCTGGGGGCCCCCCCGCCGCCCGTCCCTGGGGCTACCCATCCGGCCCACTGTCAGTGCCCGTGAGAAGCGCTCGTCCGGAATCGAGGAAGCCTTAAGGTTGTGCCGGCGGCCAGAGAGGCTGCGGCAGAGGCCCGGTGGGCCTGCCCACAGCTGGGGAGGGCCGAGGCCCAAGTTCCCTGACGTGCCCAGCTAGCCGGGGCCCTGCCCTGCCAGGATGCCAGCCTGCCTCCTGCTCCCTCCGGGCCATCCCCTCCGTGACGCCGCCTGCTCCCCGGCCCGGCCGAGCCTCTCACTACAGGCGCCAGGGACAGGGGCTGTGAGCCAAGGTCTCCAAAGCGCCCTGGAGCCATTTCTTCCCAGCCCCCAGGGGCTGGGTGCACCGAGGATCGGGGACACCCAAAGCCAAACCTCGGCGGCCCACCAGAGGCAGCCCCAGGACGGGCAGTGCCAGGGGCCCAGGTGCCCTCTGGGTGGCGGCAAGAAAGGAGGGGAAAGGGCGCTCATCTGCTTGGGGTCTTGGGAGGATGAAGGGCCCGGCCCCGCCTTTCCCCTAGGCCGAGGAGCCGGCTGCTCTTGGGCACGGGAGGCGGCTGCCAGTGGCGGGAGCGGTCGCTAGCTAGCCCGGCCCGGCGGGGACAGTTACCATAGCTCTGCAGCTTCTCATACAGCTGCGGCGTGAGATACACCAGAGCGGCAAACGCGGCGTTCACGGCTCGATCCACCGCGGAACCGGCAACGCTATCTGTCTGCGGGGCTTGTTTTTTACATGCCTGTGCCAGTCCTTGGAAAAGCTCGGGCCTCCGCCCGCACAAGCCCTGAGCGCCGTCCGACTTGGCGAAGTCGACGAGGAGGTCCCGGCCCGTGCCGGCCTGAGCGCTCCGGCTCTGCAAAGTGAGACCGAGGCGGCGCGTCAGCCGCGGGCACGCGGGGCGCAGACCACGGGAGGGGGTCCCCCGGGAGGCGGACAAAGCTCCTACCTCTCTGCCTTCCTGGGGCACAGGGGTGGGCCCGCAGGCTCCTGGAAGCCCCTCCTGGCACAGCTGGTGCCTAAAGACCGGTTTCCACAAAGGGGACTGGAGGACAAGGGTCACCTTGGCCACAGGCAGTCCCACGTCACCCCCAAACTCTGAAAAGAGGAGGAGACCTTTCAGCCTCACTGCCAGTGAGTCTGTAAGGCACCCGGGGTCCCGGTCCGAGGACCTTCCTGGGGCCGGTGCCCTCGGTGAGGGTCCCAAAGACGGCTTGGAGACGCCTCCAGAAGGCCCGAGGACACACTGAATGGCTTCGGGACAGGCCATGTGTTGGTGTGCTCCGGGCCTCTGACTCCCCCAGCCCCCCCGGCCCGAGGCTTTTCTGGCCCCAGGGCGCAGGCCACTCACGGTCGGCTCTCAGGGCCAGGCACTGGGAAGCCAGGCGCCCCATCAGCCTGGAAACCAGGAGCTGCAAGTCCAGGCCCCAGGAGATGGCCACGTCCGGGAGGCCGTAGGCCGTGACCGTGAACTTGTAGCCCCACTCGTTGTTGCTGCTGTCCGAGTGGAAGAGGAAGTGCAGCTGGGGGCCCGCCTTAAAGGTGACTTTCTGGGGAGCAAGCAGACAGGCGTTGGGGGCTGAGTAGGGGCCGTGGCCTGAGCCCCCCCCGTGCCTGCCCCCTGCAGCCCAAGCCCCCCCTGCCCACCCCCCCGCGGCTCGAGTCCCTCCTCCCACTCCCCCCGCCGGCCCCCCGTGGCACTCACCTTGGGCCACTTGTCCGTGCCGACCTTGGTGTCGTAGCGCGTCTTCAGGCCTCGGGCGTCGGTGAACTCCAGGTAGTCGTACCTGCCGGGGCGAGGGCTGCGTCACTCCCCGGGGCCCCCCCCCCGAGGGTCAGGAGGGGGCAGACCCGTCGAAGCCCCCCCACTGACCTCGTCTCCGTCTCGCACTTGTCGTCAAACTCCACCTCGAAGGAGGTGGCGCCGGGGCTGAGGAAGACGGTGGCCTCGTGGCGGTTGTTCTCGTAGTTGTGGGCGGACTCCATGGCCCAGGTGTTCAGCACCACCGGCTGCTCCTGCTGCCACGTGTCCACGTCCATCTGGGACAGAAGGCCGAGAGTGCCCGTGACCGGGGCGCCCCCCGAGTGGGCGTCCCCGGGCCGGGCTTGCGCTGCGCCAGAGGGGCTGGGCGACGTGCCACAGACGGGGCTGGCGAGGGGCACGGGGAGGGCCGTCCTCCGGCCTGGCGAGAGAGCGCCGCAGCTGACCCAAGGGGAGCAAGGGGCCGCCCGGACGCTGCCAAGCTGGCAGAGGAAGAACAGGAGGCGGGAGTCACCTGATCGGGGCCCCCGTCGGGGTCACTGCAGAGGTCCTTCAGGAGGTCCGTCAGGGTGCTGAACTCCCTCAGGAGGGCCAGGTGGGTGATGTCCAGGGGGCAGAAATCCAGCAGGAAGATGACCTGCCGAGGCGGGGGGGCGCCATTGGCGAGCTGGGCACAGGCTGCGTGCCCAGCCCCGAGAGTTGCCCGGGGGGTACTCACCAGCTGCCGGGTGGCCATGGCAAACACAGAGTTAGCCAGCTTCTCGACTACTGTTTTCCCGCTGAAGCGGGACAGAAGGGACCGCAAGACCGTCCTCACGCTGGCCAGGACCTGCCCCACGTCTGACAGGAGGAAAGGCGGGTCAGGCCCCGAATGGCAGGTGGCCTCCTGGCGCAGCGCGCCGCCTGCGGCCGGGGCCCCTACTCACATCTGTCCAGCGTCTCCACGGCCAGCTGCTTGGCCCGCGGCTCGCTGCCCTTGAGCTGCAGGTAGCACCAGGACAGCAGGCTGCCCTGCACCGACCAAAAGAGGGAGAACAAGGCCGGGCCGCTCTCGCCCGGGGCCACGTCCCGCAGCAGCAGGTCGCACTGGAAGAGAGGACCGAGATGGGGGAGGGGGGCCACTGCTAGCCACTGGCTGCCTCCCCGTCCCCCCACCTCCAGGCCTGGAGGGTCCCCGCCACACGGAGGCTCCTAGGCGGGGCCCCCCAAAGCGCCACCTCCGTGACCAGGCCTGCGGGCCCAGACTCCCCCAGAAGTGGGCAAAGGAGGAAGGGGAGCTGCTGCCCCTCCAGGAGCCTGTGGCACAAACAGAACTGCGCTGGGCGGGCCCGTCCCTCCGGAGCGCCCCATGGCACAGAGATCACTGTCCTGGGGCCCAGACAAGGGGGCAGGGAGAGGCAAAGACTTGGGCCTTTGGGCCTTGACCTCCCGTGTGCTCCGGCCCCAGGCTTCCTCCTCGTCCCCACCGCCCACAAGGACCTTGCTGGCAGCCCCACAGGAGAGGGCACCCCAGGAGCTCCAAGCCCATGGGAAGTGGGGCAGGAGGAGCTGGGATGGGACTCGTGCCACAGAGCTGCTGCCCCTGGACACCTCCCGCCAGCAGCGTGCCGGGCTAAGCAAGCTCCTGAAGAAGGCCCAGACCCCTCACGAACGGCGGGCATCGAGTGCGAGGGCGTCTGCAAACTTCCCCTTCTGGGGGATGCCCTTTGTGGCCCTTGGGCCGGAGGCTGTCTCTCTGAGAGTCCTGGCCCGGACCAGGGCAGGGGCTCATGCCGGGCACTCATGCCAGGCTGGGCACAGGCTCTGACCAGGAGCACCTGCACTGCCAGGCCCCATCTGGGTGGCCCGGGGTCAGTCACTGGTGGGAGCAGGGGAGACTCTCGGGGTGCTCCTTTCCAAGGTCCCTCTTCCAGCTGTTCGGCCCACCCCTGCCCACATCAGTTCCATCCAGGCCCGCCATGGCGCGCCCAGCGAGGGGTTACCTCCTTGGCGGCAGCCGCCTGCAGCGTGTCCATGACGGTCAGCACTTCCTGCACGTCCAGCTCGGCCGGGCCCCCCTTCTCTGGGAGCAGCAGCAGGCCTCCGGGGTCGCGGCCACTGGAACGACACACGCGGCCCCCTCAGATGAGACAGCGAGCGTGTCTCACAAACGGGGGGCCGGCCCCCACACTCGACTCCTCTCAGGGGGACCGTGGCTGTGGGAGGAGTGGCCCCGGGCCTCGAGGCTGCCATGTTGCTTCTCCTGCCCGGCTGGTCACCACCTGAGCCCTGGGATCCCTAGCAGGGGCCTTTTGAGGGGCTCCTTTCCCCAAAGTGGGGCCTTTCAGACTTGCCTGAAATAGGTGCACAAGGACCTGAAGGTGAGGTGCGCGGACGGCTTCTGCTCCGGCTCCGTGATGTTCTTCTGGGAAAGGCAAAGGGCCCTTTCAGACAGAACCCAAAGCTCCCCCAAAGCTCCGCGGCACTTCTAAGGGGGCTTCGCCAAAGGGGGGGCTGTGGCAGAGTGGGAAAGAGGACCAGCCCCTGGGGGGCCGGCCTGCCACCTTCCCACGGGAGACCCCTGGCCCGGGCACCGCATCTGAGGCAGAGATGCTCAAGCAAGATGGCGCACGGGGGCCGGCTGCACCTCTTGGGGGGCTCTCCTGAACACCTGACCACACCCCCCAGGCCCTGCAGGGCAGGGACCCCCCCAGGACAGGCAGGAGGGGGCCGGGGTCACGTCAGGGGGGGCTGAGGATTGCGGATGGCTGAAGCGCTTGGAGGCCCGGCCTGCAGGGGAGGCGGAAGGTGAGCAAGAGGGACAGGAGGGAGAGAGAAGGAAGAAAGCGGGAGGCTCCCGGGGGGGGCCCGTGGGGGAGAGGGCACGGGGACCTCCGGCACTTGGTGGGCTGAGGGCAAGAAGCGGGCTCCGAGGGCGGCCCAGGAGATGCTCCGTTTAGCAGCAAAAAACCGGGGATCGGTGGCGTGCCCAAGAAGCCCTGTCAGAGAAGGGCAAGCTCCCTTGGGGAAGAGAGGGGCCCGGCGCCCCCACGGGCACAGGCCCCGACTCACCATCATGGCAAAGAGATGGCGGCGCCGGGCACGGCCATCGGGGAAGAAGACGGCGGCTCCCTGGAGAAGCGTGTTCCTCACCTCGGCCTGCAGCCTCCTCAATGGCGCGGGGTCATCCCCGGCCTGGTCCACCACTGACAAAACCAAGGATGGGCCGAGGTGGGAAAGTGCCGGGGCCACCGGGGGCCCTCGGGGGAAGCACCGACCGCAGCTCCCAGGACGACCCCCGCTACCTTGGCACAGATGCACGTACAGGTCCTCCGGTGCAGCCTGCACGCTGCCGCTGCTCTTGGGCGCCGTGCTCGGGGAAGGGGGGGACCCTGCCATGGCCTGGGGCTCCGCCGTGAGCTCCGACAAACAGCTCTGCAGCAGCTGCAGCAGCATGGTGCGAGCCAGGACGCACTCTTCCCTCGGCCTAGGGAAGAACGGAGCATCAGCCGGGCCCGGGGCGGGAGCCTGCATGTGTGGGCACCCCATGGGCACAGCTCCA
>JAJPUD010017207.1:0-31923 GCA_023553655.1 Myrmecobius fasciatus | reverse complement strand
AAAGAGAGAAGTTTCCCTGGACCTCTAATGGTATAGGCAGGGATGGAGAAGAGAGGAGAGGGAGAAAGGAGTCCTCAGACTTAGAGAAGTTGGAGGACAATGAGACTGATGACAGAAATGGGGACATCAGAAGAAAGAGCCTGTTTAAGGAAGAGAGCATGATTTTACATGACCTAGAAGACAGGGGGACAGAGATGAAAGGAAAATGGAGAGAAGTATCTAAGGGAATCAGGACAAAAAATATAGAATGTCAAAACTGAGAGTCCTTAGAACATAGTCATAGCCCTTAGAACCGAGAATGTCCTGCCTTAAAAGACTGAGCATTAGATCGGAAAGGGCTCTTGGAAGATAGAATGTTGGAGCTGGAAGGGGCTTTATAGAACTCAGATCTGAGAGGACTCAGAACACACAGAACATTTAATCTAGAAGGCCCCTAAGCAAAAACATCTTCCTTATATAGAAAAATAAACTAAGGGCCCAGATTGCAGAAGGAACTTCCCAATGAGTCAGTAAACAAACTGGGATGATGAGTTTTGTTTTAGGCAGGTTGAATCGGTACAAAATTCATGGCAGCAACATACTCCTACCCCCCTTTTCTTGGGGGAGAAGAGGGGCAGAGGAAAGTAAGGGAGAGATATTAGGACTGGGCAAGTCTCTGCTCTACCCACCCAGAGTTCCAAACCTTGGGTTCATCCTCAACTGGGCTGCTACCTCCTGCCTCAGATCTCTAGCTCTATTAGGCACTGGCTCTAGTGAAGCTCCTCAGACTTTAGGCTCCCTGAAAGCAGGGTCCAAGTCTCCCTCATCCTGCCTAGAAACCCGAATGCTAGGGAATATTCTGAGCCTGGCTGGGCTCCAGGGGGAGGGGGAGATAGGATCTAGTCTGCCTCCTGCCACCCAGCTTCGTCAGCTGTCGGCCCCCGTGCCAGGCTGGCTCAGGCGCAGGGGGTTGATTTGATTTGGCAGCTTTGAACTGAAGCATGTGGGGATGGGGGAGAGGGAAGGGGGTTGGGAGAAAAAGTAGGCACCCATTATTGCTCAGAAATAAACAGCCTCAGGGCTATCAGGCCGGGGTTGGGCTCCCAGCTGTGCCCATCCTTCGAGCCAGGATCACTTTTTCCCCTCCTTGGATCCTATCTCTAAGGGGAAGATATCACACAATTAAGTCTGTGTATGGGAATGCCTTTGTGTTCCTGTGATGCTATATTTCTGTTAGGATGTAAGAATGTATTATCCATCCACCCTGTATATCAGCCTCCTTGAGGATGGCTCTGACTGGGTCCCTGTCCCCCACCACCTCCACCTTCGACAGGATCTCATGGTGAAATTATATTCCCTACTAGGACTGTATCTCATAAAGGTTACTGTTCCAAAATTATCTGTAAGTGGGAGGGTCTCAAGATCTCCTAAATGTGACTGTGTTTCTAGGTTTGACTATTTCCCCAACCATGGCTAGTTCAGTGGGTATGATTGTTTTGGGGGGTTCTCTCTCTGTGAATGCTACATGAAAGGTTTATTTGGGTGTGGCTTTATATCTGAGTGTGACTATCTGTAGGGGTCTCTCTCAGTATGGCTTTATGCCTACGTGTGGCTGACTGTGGGGATCTCTCTGAATGCAGCTGTTTCACTGGGTCTGGTTGTCTCTAGGAGTCTCTCAGAGTGTGGCTAAATTTCTGGATCTGGTTAACTCCAGGAGATCTCTCTTAACTATTATCAGACCTCCAAGTGTGATTGTTTGCAAGGGGTGGTCTCCTTGAATGTGACCCTTTCCAAGGGTCTCCTTAGAGATACTTCTTTGAGTGTGTCCCAAGTCTCCCCCACCCTAACCTTTGACCCATGGGGCCATGTATTCATGAGCCACTCTGTGTTCCTGCCTTTTGTGTAATGACTGATCTAAATCCAGCCTGGTCCAGCTGTAGAGGAAATGGTAGAGATCACAGAGACAAAGAGTCTGTCTCCCTCACACTCAATGCCCAGGGCTTCCTCCTCATTTCTGGTCTCCTGCCCTGTCCCCTCTCCCCAAGACATCTCCACCCAAAAGGCAGCATCATTCCTTTAGGCAAAGGGAAGATACATTAACAATGCTACCACCAAAGAGCCAGAGGGAACTCTGAAGATCCTACCACTTAATGGGAGCAATATCACTCCATAGTGTGGGAGGAATGGAATGGAGTTTCTCCCCCAATCCCACTTCAGTCTTCTTCTCCAGTCTAATCTCCCCCTGCTCCCCAAGAAACTGGGTCCAGATCCTCACTGCCACACCCTACCAAACCCACATATCGTCTTTCTTCCTGGACTGGTCTCTAGATCTCTGCTCACACACTGGCATTATGGTGTACTAGAAAGAGCACCAACTATGGAGTCCAGAGGTTCAAATGTTACCTCTGGTGTTCATTACCTATTTGATTATGGGCAAGTCCAATTGTCTCCCTTGGTCTCAATTTCCTTCTGTAAAATGAGGGGCTGGACAAGACAGCCTCTAAAGTCTTAGATTTCCATCTATGCTGATCATGGAAGGCCCTCCACTTCTCCCATTACAAATCTTCCCCATTCATCAAAAGGCCAGTTCAAGCCCCACTTCCCCCAGGAAAGCCGTCCAGCTCTCTCCCTTCGCTAAGCTCCCACAGTCTAACAATTAGAATCGGAGGCTCTCAGAACTAGAAAGGAATTGAGAACCACTAGTCAAATCTTCTCATTTGACAAATGGAGAATTTGATGCCCAGAAAGGAGAGGGGATTTGCCCAAAGTTATACAGCAAGTATAGAATGGAACTGGGTCTAGAACAGAGCTCCAAATTCCCAACACATTATGTATGTGAGTCTCATTTCCCTAGTCACAAGGGAACCCAATATACTCAGAGTGGAAAAGGGCCTACACATCAACTCCACTTATTTTATAGATGAGGAACTGAGGCTCAGAGAATTGAAGTGACTGATGCAAAGTCACATGGGGCAGCTAGGTGGTACAGTGGATGAACCATAAAGCATGGAGTCAGGAACATCTGAGTCCCAATCTGGCCTCAGATACTTACTAGCTGTGTAACCCTGGGCAAGTCACTTATGCCTGTTTGCCTCAGTTTCTTCATCTGTAAAAACATCTAAACAAGAAAATGGCAAACCACTCCAATGGTTCCCAAGAAAATACCAAATGAGGTCACAAAAAATTAGACATAACTGAAAAATGACTGAATAACACAAGGTAACACAGCTAGTAAATAGTAATCAATCAATCAATATTTATTAAGCATCTACTGTGTGCCAGGTATTATGCTAAGTGCTAGGGACACAAAAAAGGGAAAAAACAAGCCCTGCCCTCAAGAAAGTTATAATCTAATAGGAGAGACAACATGCAAACAAATACATACAAAACAAGCTCAATACAGGACTAATAGGAAATAATTCCTCTAAGGAATGTCTGAGATTACTCCCCATTTAACATATTGTTGAGCATGGTGCTAAGTACTTTACAAATATCTTATTTGATCTTCACAACAACTTTTCAAGATAGATGCTATTACCTTCTCCATTTTATAAATAAGGAAACCAAGTCAGACAAAGGTTAAGTGACATACCTAGTGTCATATATACAGGTCTTCTTACCTCAAGGTTCAGCCCTCTCTCTTCAGACACAGAGTCACTATCCTAATTCAGACCCCTCCTCACTTCTTACCTTTACTGCTGTATTAGCCTCTTTGATTCCAGACTAGAGCATCTTCCCAAGCTGCTAACAATAAGCAAGCTTCTTTTGTCAGGTCAAACTATGACACATCCTATCCTCAAAACTCTTCAGTGGCTCTGATTGTTCATGGAATAAAGCACAAGGTACTTAGCTCAATACTCTAAATCTTCTCCATCTTGCTCTTATGTTTCTTTTCAGCCTTATTTCATTTTGCTTCCCATTACGAACTGTACCTTCTAGCCAAAATGGACCATCCTTTTGTTCCCTAAAGGATCTTGTATTTTCCCAATCCCATGTGTTTGTGCCTGGACTACACCCAATCCTCTGCATTTTTAAATTCTTCTCTTCCTTCTAAGACCCACAACAGATGCCATCTCCTTCATGAAGCTTTCCTAGACTTCTGACCCCTAGATACAAATGACCTCTTCTTCCTCCTTCCTGCCTCTCAATTCAGTCCTCAAACACAGACTTCCTAACTCCAAGCCCAAGGCTTAAAGAGACTCTGTCGACATCACCCTATTAACAACAAAATACATGTAATAAATATCTAATAAATATTTGCTTAATTCAAGTAGAAATCATTTCTCTTTCCAGATTGTAGCTTCTCCACTTCTAAAATGGAGTTAGTTTCTACCTGCTCTGCCTGCCTTTCAGAGGGTCACTGAGGGGAAAAAATTAACAAATCTTTATTAAGCACCCACAAGTGTGTGCAGGACATTCTGCTCAGCTCTAAGATATAAGGGCTTTTTCCCCCTTAAAAATCATCACATCCCCTGCCCTCAAAGAGCTTACTGTGAAATAAGAAAGATATATTCCTGCACATGTGTATAGGTATGCTCATAGTCTATGTGCACCACAGGGTTAGAATAGCTCCCATTTTCCTGGTGCTTTGAGGTTGACAAAGTTCCTTCCTTGACATTCTGTGAGGGAATTAGTCCAAGAATTATTAGCTCCTTTTTATAAAGAAAGACACTGAGAATCAGAGAAATACAATGACTTGTTCAGGGTCACAAAGCTGGTCGATATCAGAATTGCCATTGGCCTGATCCCCAAACCAGAGTTCTGCCCACTCTGCCACATTCCCCACAGGAATCCCCAGTGATGAAAGGGGGTCCTGAAAGAAAGTGACTTTCTCAGAATGACACATTGAGTCAGGGGCAGAAGTAAGGAAAAGACAGAAGAGAGGAGAGGATCTGACCCCATCTATAGTAGTCAAGAGAGAAGAGGGCCGGTCCCTCCTCAGCCAGCTCACACAGTCTCCAGTGGCCCATGAAGAACTTGGCAAGCAGCCCTCCCATTCTTCCAGCCCTGCTGACGGCTGTTGTTTGACTGTTGTGTCCTCTTCTTCGCCTGCCCAAGCAGCCAAATGGGGGAAAGGAAGTTCTTAGGGTCAGTCGTGGGGCACTGTGTGTAAAGGGGCTGTCTCCCTCCCCTCTGCAAGACCAAGTGTCCTCAGAGTCAAGACTATGAAGCCTCCTCATTCAGTCCCAGCACTGTCTGAAAACAGTCAAGGATCCTGTGTTCCCCATAGGACTGGGGGCTTCCCCAGGGAAGGGGTTGTCTCCCCACTCGAATCCAGGCCTTCCCAAAGATAAAAGTCAGGGTCCCCCAGATTGGGATATCTCCAGGATAGAGGCACAGACTGGGGTATCTCAAGGGTAGAGGCTATGGCTTCTTCCTTCACTCCAGCCTTTCCCCAACTGCATCTGCTTGGTACCTCCTAAGTGCAAGGGTCTCCCTCAGACTCGGGCTATCTAGGAATAAGGTTGTGACCCCCTTTGACTTCCTGAGCCGCTGTGGGTCCCACCCCTCAGAAAAAGCTTCTCCTGTCTCTCCCCACCTCCCCATCCCTGTATAGTCTGGCATTTCTAACGATCTGTCTCCATTGCTGCTTGTTACTTTTTTTTAATAACTAAAAATTGACGTTAACAGAGCCTGTGGCTTCAGCTGCCTCTAGGCAGTCATGTTTAGAACCACAGGATATTAGAATCTTAGGGCATCTGAGCTGGAAGGGGCTGAGCAAGCCATCAGCCAAACCCCTTTTTTCAAAAACAGAGAAATCAAGGCCTGGGAGGATGGGTGGGTGGGGGCAGGGGGGAAAGACTTGGCCACAGTCACCTAGCAAATCGGCAGCAAAGGCTTGAGACCCAAAGCCAGGTCTCCTGATTTCAGTCCAAGGATTTCTGTCCTAGAGTCTCTGCTCTGATGGATTTCTTTACATGTTAGAACAGCAGATGGGGCGTGGAGAAGGGGAGGGATAGCACTTGTGGCGTTAGAAACCTGGAAGCTGCCTTACGGACAGAGATACAGATGAAAGCAGAGTCAGACAGACAAAGACAAACAGATATGGATAGAGACATATAAAAAAGACACAGACTGAGACAGACAGGCAAAAATCAATAAACATGGGCACACAGACTTAGATACAGGGGACAGAGACAGAGAAAGAAAGACAGAACTGGGTGGACATAAAGAGAAACTGAGTAAAAAACAAAAAGCCCAATGGACAGACAGACAACTACAGAAAGGGAAGCAGAGAGAGGCAAGAAGGCAGAAAAAGACAAATGGCAAAGAGGAACAGGCAGAGAAAGAGAAGCAGAGATTGAGAGACAAGAGATGAATGAACAAACTGGCAGAGAGAAGTATGAACAGGGATGAGAAGACAGCACCAGTTAGGAACAAAAAGAGACAGACACATTAAAATACAGAGAGAAATAGAAAGAAAAAAGAGGGCAGAAGAAAGGAATAAATGGAGGGCGAGATAAGGAGAGAAGTGGATATAGAGATGGAGAGAAGCAGATATAGAGTTGGAGAAAAGCAGCACAGAGACAAAGAAATAGAAATAAGAAGAAAAACAGAACTACAAAAACAAAGGCAAAAACCCTTCTAAAAGGGTCTTTGGGGAGTTGAAAGGGGATGTGGATAGGAGGTTGGAGCTTAAGCCAAGAGGCAAAGTAGGTGAGATGAAGGGGACCCTGGGAGATATCTCAGGCACTGACACGAGTAAAAAGGAAAGCTGGCAGGGCTGGAGGGGCCAGCATGGAGCAGGTCCCCAGCTGTGGCCAGGGAGCCGTTTCCTGCCCGTAAACCCTGAGCCAGAGGGTCATTAATAATCCTTTCCACACCACAGGCAGCTGGGATCTGAGCCAAGGAGGCAGTGCTGTACAAAAGGAAACAACCAAGACTGCCAGGTCTAAGTCTTGGGTTCAAATTCTGGGTCTTCTTTGTACTCACTGAGTACCTCTGGGTCAATTTCTTCTTTAAACTGGATCTCCACCTTGTTGATATTGTTCAGTCATTTCAGACACGTCCAACTCTTTGTGACCCCATTTGGAGTTTTCTTGGCAAAGATACTGGAGTGGTTTGATATTTCTTTCTCTAGCTCATTTTACAGATGAGGCAGAGTTAACTGACATGTTCAGGGTCACACAGTGGGTAACTATTGGAAGCCAAATTTGAACTCAGGAAGAGATAACTCCAGGCCCAGAATCCTATCCACTGCACCACCTAACTGCCCTGGACCTTCTGATTACTATCTCTCAAATGGAAGTGACCTTCTTAGCCCCAGACACCCCACAGGACAGACAGAGACTGGATAAGAAAACCTTTTGAACGATGGTTCTATAGATCAGTGGCCCCTGAAGCAAGTCAATAAATATTTATTAATTACTTACTATATGAATCAGACAGCATCTCTCAGTTTGGATGTGCAGAAACCTGCTTTGGTACATTGGACTCACTGTACTTGCCCCAAGACAGATATCCCATTTAGCTTCTGTGGCCTCCTCTTATCTTCCTCTAGCCCTTTCCTCCTCCCTTTCTTGCTTCAGGACCCTGGTCAACATTCTCTGACTTCCTACCTTGCTCTCCCTTCTCCACCCCAACACATATACAGGTGCCTGATACCCTTCCCTCCTCTTTCAACATTCCAGCATTCCATAACTCAATGTATACCGGGTCAAGTGGCTTTTGTAGGTGGGGTTGTTCTGGGGCTTTAATTCCTAGGATTTTGATCTGTCCTTCCAGGAAACTCAAGGACAATAAAACCCTTCTTCTTTTGTATTATCTCATGAGGCAGCCAAGCCAAAGATGAGCCTTCAGGAATAGAGAAGCAAAAAAGGAATAAGTGATTTACAAATATTATCTCATTTGATTCTCACAACAGCTCTAGGAGGTAGATGCTATTATTATCCCCATTTTATAACTGAGGGAAACAGAAATTAAGCGACTTTCCCAAGGTCACACAATATACTAGCAAATGTCTGAGTCTGCATTTGAATTCAGGTCTTACTGACTCCAAATCCAACAGATTATCCACTAAGGCACTGGGTGCCTCAAAAAATTCCAGACGCACAATTTCATTAATAAAGGCAATTTCAGGTGAGGAGACTCCTGCCTCCAATGTAGGTAGATGTATTCTCAGTACAAAGAGCTTAAGAAAGCTACCATTGTACTGAAAGGTTCTAAGGCTTGTCCAGGCTCACGCAGCATGTGCATGTAAGGGACGGTATTTGAATTTAGGCCTTCCAGATTTCCTGATTTGTGGCTGTACAACCAATATACCATACTGCCTCTCTGAACCTGCACAGGGGCTTGCTAAATTGTTATCAACTTTACTTAATTTCTTCCAACTCCTAAGGAAGTGTTGAGTCAGACAGATAGCAGGCTTAGAGAGAGCTCAGGGAGGTGAGAAAGTGGGGAGGGATGGCAGGGATGGCTAGATAGAAAGAGAAAAATTAGAGGACCGAGAGGAAGACAAAAGAGGAGGAAAGGAAGGTGACAGATGTGGAGAGAGAAGAAGGGAGAGGGACAGAAGGAGGTGAAAGGAAGGAGGAGAAGAAGCCACACCCAAAAGAAGAAAGAAGTGACAGGAGAGGAAAAGAGACACAGAGAGGAAGAGAGATGCCTGGCACACAGGAGGCACTTAATAAATGCTTGTAGATTTGACTTGAGAGGGGGGAGAGAAAAGAGGAAACAGAAGAGAACAGATTAAAAGTTGCTCTGCTTAGCCTGATGTTGTACATTACTCTGAGGTGAAACTGAGCAGGAAATGGAATGGAGACATGGGACAACATCTTAGATGCCCCTAACTCAGCTCTCCATTATAGAATACTATTCTCCTCCTACTCTCTTCCTTTTCCTTACTCCCTTCTTTCCCCCTCTCATCTATTTTTTCTCTTCTTCCATCACCAGAAGTGATGTTCTCTTTATCACCCCATATCCTTTCTTCTCCTCCTCCTCCTCTCTCATTTCTTCCCTTTTTGTCCTTTCCCTTCCCCAACTGGCTTCTTTTCCATTCTCCTTATCTTTCCCCTTTCTCATCTTCTCATCTCATGTCTTCCCCTCCTCCATTTTCCTCATCTCCTCCTCTCACTGCCTCCCATTCAATGAACTCCAATGGCTCCATATCACCCCCAGAATCAAATATAAAATCCTCTGTCTGATATTCAAAGCCCTTCATAGCCCTGACCCTTCTTATCTTCCAGTCTTATTACACATCTCACCCTCAACCCTCCCACCCCCCATCCCTTTGAGACACTGACAATGGCCTCCTTGCCAATCTTTTAACAAGACATTCCATCTTCCAACTGCTGCATTTTAACTCCCTCCTGCCTAGAATTCATTTCTTCCTCAATCTCCTGGCTTTCCTGGTTTTTTCCAACTCTCAGCTTAAATCCCTACTTTGACGAAAAGCCTTTTCCAGTCCTCCTTAATCCTACTACCTTCATTATGCAATTACCCCCAATTTATTCTGCATATATTTTGTTTTACATAGATAGCTGTTTGCACATCATCTCCTTTATTATAATGAGTTCCTTAAAAGTAGGGATTGTTTTTTGCCTTTATTGATAATACCAATGCTGACAGCACAGTTATTGGCATATAGTAGATAACCATAAATGTTTGTTGGTTGATTCTCTCTCATCTCTTTCTCCTTCCCTTCCTTTCCTCTTCCTCAGCTCCCACTTTCTCTCTGTTCCTCCTTCCTTTTTCTTCTGGATTTTCATTGTTATTGTTCAGTTGTTTCAGTCCATAAACCCATTTGGGATTTTTTTGGCAAGACTCTAGAATGGATTGTCATTTTCTTCTCCAATTCAATTCCCAGATGAGGAACTGAGGCAAACAGGGTTAAGTGACTTGCCAAGGGTCAAACTTGCCAAGGTCTGGGGCCAGATTTAAACTCCGGTCTTCTTGACTCCAAGTCTAGCACACTATTCACTGCATGGATGCTCACCTCCCCCCTGTTTTCTTTATCCATCTCCTTTCCTTCTTGACTCTTCTGTCATTTCTTTCCTCATGCTCTCCCTCTCTTCCTTTTCCCATTTTCTTCAGGTATTCTACTCTCTCCTCCCCCTCCTCTCCTATTTCTTTCCTTTTCCCCTCTTCCTTTTCCCTTTTACTCCTCCACTCCCTCCATCTTCTCTGATTTTCCTCCTTCTCCCATATAGCACCTTCACCCCACCCCCAACAGGCCTTTATATCACCACCACCACTGCCACCCACCTCTGTCCCTTGTCAACAACTCAGATCTGGAAAGAGGAAAAAACAGAGCTCTTCTCCAAGATGATCCTCCTTCCTCTTGGTCCTACCCCCCCATCCCATTCCCTCTAAAGAGTTCCCAAGGGGAAAGGAAAGGAGAGGTATGATGGAAGGAGAGACAGAAAGACAGACAGAGACAGAGGGAGAAAGGGGGCAAACTTGAAGAAACCAGTCATTTAGAAGTACTGTAGAAAAAGAAATGAAAAGGGTGCTATGGTAAGATCATTGATTTGAACCAAGATTTGAATCTAGTTTTAAATCAATAATTTGCCACAAACTTCCAATATGACCTTAAGCAAAATGTTTTCTTCTCTGAAACTCAGTTTCCTCACCTAAAAAAGGAGAATAATAACTATATTGCCTATCTGAAGAAAGTGCTTGGTGACAAGTCTGGAGATGAGACTTCTTGGTTAGAGTTGATTTGCCTTTTTCTCCTCTCAGGTTTGGGAGTGGGGGAGAGGAGACATCCAAAGGTGGGATTCACTGAATGGGAGAGAACATGCCCAGGAAGCTCCTAAAGGCTTAAGATGTGGTTGTAGCCCCAAGCTCACAAGTTCTTCCTTCAGCCTGATATTAGACAGAGGAACTGAAGCAGTAGGCCAGAGAGGGAGAGTAGCTCCCATAAGATCACAACATATGGTGAACCAATATTTCTTCCCCCAAGTCCTAGAATGAAAATTTCTCCCTCCTCCACATTATTTTTCATTCCTCCTTGCCCTCACACTCCAACATGCATACTTATATTAACACACACCTCACACAAATCACACAAACTACTGATACATCATACTAGCACTATGTAGAGTCAGAAGCATTTACTGGACCTTAAATTCCCAACATAGCCACTATGGGGGCACAGTATCTAAAGTATCTATATATACAATATATATATATATACACATATTTATATGTGCAGTCACATGTTTTGTGTTAATAACATGACAAAACATGTAACTACATATATAGGCAGGGCATACATGCTTTCTACATGCTCCGAACATATAATAAAACTACAAAGAAGAATAATACCAGACTCTCTCCCCCAAATTCCCCTCCCCAACAACACATAACAAACACAAAACATACATCTATACATAGCTGCACATCCAGACTCACAGTCTAAACTTCAACACCATAGCGCAGACTCATATTCTCTCTGTCTCTCTGTTTCTCTCTCTCTATCTCTTTCTGTCTCTCTCTCTTTCCCTCCTTTTCTCCCTCCCTCCCTATTGTCTCACATACATGATACTTGGACTCAGATACTCATATGTCAACACACTCACAAACCCTACCCAGACTTTGGATACTCCCCTCTAACTGAACATTGTGACTACACACACACACACACACACACACACACAGAGGAATACCAGCCATGTTCCCTCTAGGACATTCATAGAGTATAGGACCATAGATTTAAAGCTAGAAAGAATCTTAAAGGATATAATATCCAACCCCCTTGTTTTATAAATGAACAAATTGAAGTGAAGTGATTTGCCTAAGGTCAAAGGATTTGAATCAAGTGTTCTCCAAGTCCAGTGACCTTTCACCATATTCATGTTGCCTCTCAAATTCATGCCCAATTTCCCTCACGTCCTACTTGTCCCTAAAGGAAACTGCACAGGACACAAAACATAGTGTACAGAAGACATACACATACACAACATCCCAGTTGGATACCCCCCTCTCCACATCAGTACAACACAAATCAAATACAACTGAAGATACTCTACACATATGACACAAAGTATATAAACTCAGTCACAGTAACCACTAACAACATCTGAGACCTCTGAAACAGCCCACAGCCACACCTGGAGACACTCCCTCCAGGTGTAGAGACCTGTCTCTGAAGATGTTATCCATCCTGGGACTGAATGGATCTGAATCCTCCCTAATCCCATCCTCACCCCCATCCTCTGTATGGGACAGTTTGATTTTCCCCAATATCCCCTCGATGAAGAAAGGGTTGGGGCAAAGGTCAAACAGAGCCATAGACATTAGGTGAGAGATGGGAAGAGGGGGGATTGGAAGGAGCAGGGAAATAGGAATATGTATGAGGAGGGAGAGAAGATGGAGAGAGAAAGAAGAAGAAAGGGGAGGGAGAGAGATAGGAGGAGGAGGGAGGGAGGGAAGGAGAGACAGAGAGGGGGAGGGAATTGAAAGAGAGGAGAGAACAGATGGGGAAAGATTTGGGAGGGAAGGAGAAAGGCAGAAACAGAAAAAAGGAGAAAAAGACAGGGAGTGAGAGACCGGTTTAAAGCAAAAGGGTTAGGAGCGTTGGGATCCAAGGATTATGGGGCTATGGAATCAGGAATAAGAGATTTGGGGATGGAGAGGAAGTAACGACTTCAGGATGGGAAGACTAGGAGCTCTGGGATTAGGAGGTGATCCGGCGTTTTGAGATCACAGATTCCGGTGCTCTGGCATCTGGATTTTAGAGGCTCTAAGAAAAGGTTAGGCTCTTTGGGATGAAGGGATTGGGCACTTTAGGGTCAGGGGTTTAAGGTACTTGGAAATCGGACTTTGCGCACTGTGGGACAGGGGGCTAGGGTACTTGGGGGAATTCAGCTCTTAGGCGCTTGGGTCCCCAAGACCTACAGCGTGCCTCCCCCACCTACCACGGCCACTCACCCCCACCCCGGCCCGCGCTTTCCTTACCTGCAGGGTGTCGGCGCAAGGCTGCTGCTGCGGCGGTGACGGCGGCGGCTCCTCGTCCGACTTCAGGAAGACCTGCTGGCCCCGCCTGAGGAATTGGACAACGGCGATGAGGATGTGTTGCAGCACCAGGACCATGCTTGCAACCGCCCACCTGCCCGAGAGCCAGCCTGGCCAGCGCTCCGCTCCCTCCGCTGGCCAAGCTCTCCCCGGCCCGACCAGCTGCGCTCCTCCCTCTGGGCCCGCCCCAGGCTCCGCCTTCTCTGGACAGGCCCCTCCCCTCCCCGCCTCCCCGAGCCTTCCCTCCCCCTCCTCGCCAGGCTAGGCGGCTGCCTTGCTCTCACACCCACCCCGGCAAAGTGCATCCCCCTCCCGGGTGGCTTCGGTTCCCCGGGTTCCGGATGCACTCACTCCCTCCTGGCTACATTTCATACCCCTTCTGCCTCAGCCCGGCTCGCGTCCTCCCGGGAGAATCCCTTTTCACCCTTGCCTAGCTCACCCCACCACGTCTCCCCTAGTTTCGCGCAGCGCAACGTTCTGAACGTCGTCCGAGACTGCGGGTGCGGGCCGAGGGCCCGATAGGCCCGGGACAGGCCGCGTGAAGCCTGGCAGAAGCCCCACCAATCTAGGGATGGACATTTGGAAATCCGAGAAACCCGCCCCTTCCCAGGAGTTCTCCTCTACACTCTCCCTGGGGCCAAGTCCCGGGCACCGGGAAGGAAGGGTCCAAGTGAAAGAAAGCAATACTAACCATTAAGCACCTAGCATGTGTAGGGCTACCAAGTTTGGGTAAGAAGTCCCCCAACCCCAGCCCTGTTCTGGTAAAGCTGACAGAGACAATCTGAAAAAGAGCTGTCTATACCTGTCAGGGCCTTGCCCTCTAGGAACCCTGGAAAGCAGGCCCAAGAAGGGTAAGTTACTCAAGATCATACACCTAAGAATCCGACCACAAACAAAGGGACTCCTGGCTTCTTGTGCTCCCAACACTGAGTGCCAACCCGGCGAAAGAGGTAGAATCAAGGTTGTACCGGAGCCACCTAGAACCCAGCAAGCAGATTGTTAAATTTTTGGTGTGAACATTTACACTTTGAAAATCATCAAAGGCCACAAGCCAGGGCCTGATTTATACTTTTGTTGATTGTCTAGGCTTAAGAAAGTATTAAAAGTATGTCAAGCAACTTCCCTTTGAGAACAGGCAGTTAAGCATGTCCCAGCACACTCTGGGGAGAACCAAAGCACCAAAGTTCGGGCTGTAAGGGGTCTTTGTTATGCAGAGGAAGAAACTAGTGGGGAAGGGACCTGTTCAAAGCCAGAGAGAGGATGGAGATAAGTAAGAACCAGAACTGGGGAAATCTGGCTCCCAGTACAGAGTTCTTTCTGCTTCACCATATAATATTGAGGGGAAGGTCGTATTAATTAGAGGAGAGTGAATGGCACTGGTTCTAAGGGACAAAAAAGTGAAGGCAATTAGCAAGGAAGAGAGAGAGCTCACAAATTAAACTAGCAATGGGACCAAGAAGTTGAAGGCTTCCTCTTAACAATTTCAGCTCCCACAATTCGCCTCTGCCCCCTGCTGTCCCTACTGAATCACAACGACATTGTATTTGTTGCGGGGGAGGAGAGAAGCCATTTGGAGGGGCCCCAACTCTGCCCAAATCCCCAGAGATCATTCGGTCCATATGCCTGGGCAAGACTCTACTCCATCTCTGAGGAAGGTCTCCTGGGTCATGTTTATCCCAATGTCTTTCAAGATCTGATTCAGTAAAAGGCTCCTGCCATCAGGCCCTTGCCTCCAGGAAGGAGCTAACCAGGCCCCCGACCCAAGTAGGTGAATCAACAAGCTTCCATTTGACATCAGCCCTTCCAGCAAGATTGCTTAACCCAGTTTTTTATGGATTCAGGACTCCACTCAACCCCCATATCTGTACCACAGTGTTCTTCCCCCTGACTTGCTCTTCACACAGAAAGCACTTGATAAATGTTTATTTTTGCCTTGTATCTTGTCTCCCTTGCTAGGCTTTTTAAGGGTCGAAATCATTTTAAACATAAATCCCATAGTTCTTAGCATGTGGCATCTACTTCATGAACATTTTACTAACTGGCTGGAATGATTGCCAAGGGAACCAAATCTGCTAAAATTTACTAAAGACAAATGTAATGTCTTACACTTGGATGCAAACATAAATAAATAAGCTTCACAGTACAACATAGGTGAACAGTAAATTTTTATGAAAGAGATACAGAAGTCTTAGTGGACCAACCATTCAAGATGATTGAGCAGTAACCCTCCTTCCCCCTAAAAAAATCAACCTAATGCAATCTTAGACAACACAAGCATTCAGTGTCCAGAATAAGGCTACAATAGTCCCACTGTCCTATGCTCTGGTCAGACTATATCTGGAATATTGTGTCCAACTCAGGGAAGGGAATAGGGGAAAATACACATTTCTATAATGCTTATTATTTGCCAAGCACTTTACAAACAATTAATCTCATTTTATTCTCACAACATCTGTCCAAGTTGGATGATATTATTTATTAGCCCCATTTTAACTGATAGAGAAATTGAGGCAGAGGTTTTTGTTTTTTAAGTGACATAGCTAATAAGGGTTTAATTCTGAATTTGAACTCAGGTCTTCCTGTCTACAGACCCAGCACTTTATCTACTGTCATCTAGCTGCCTCAGTTGGTGGCTGCAACAGGGATGTTGCAATAGGAATGGGGGTGAGGGGAAGGAAAGGGGAAGGAAAGGGGAGTGATCAATATCAGAAGGGATTAGACGTGTTCTATATGACCTCAGAGGGCAGAAATAAAAGAAATGAATAGGGTGACTGTTAAAGAGGCAGACTGAAGTTCAGTACCAGGGAAAGCTTCCTCTCAGAGCTGTCTGGTGTGGAATAGGATGCCTCAGAGATAGAGAGTGAACCTCCACTGGGTATCTTCAAGCACAGTCTGGATATTGTTGGGGATATTGTTCAAGTTCAGGTTCAAGTTGAGGTCTCTTCCAGTTCTGAGATTCTGCAGCAAATCCTCCCACCCTCCCACCCTCTACCTCTGGGTGGCTCATGAATATGTCCCAGTTTCCTGTGCTGCTCCTCAGGTATTTCAGAAATTTAGCTCTGCCTTATTCCCTCCAGCCCTTCCAAAGATAAGAGTCTTTTCTCTGAGTCCCAGGCCCTTTCACACAACACCAGACTTCCCTCAGTGCCCACTTTTCAGAACCTTGATAAAACTAGGGGCAAATGAATGCCACAATGGAGACAGTCATGCATGGATCAAGAAAGATGAATTTGATTACTGAGATACTTACTAGCTGTGGGACCATGGGCAAGGCATTTAAGTCTCTTAGAGCTTCAGTTTTCCTTATCTGTAAAAAGGCAATAATGATACTTGAACCACTCATTTCATAGGGCTGTTAAGAATAAAGTATTCTGCAAACCTTGAAAGACTTACAGAAATGTGGGTTGTTACCAAAACTTAAATGGAGCCACAGTTAAGTAGCATCTTCTACTCTCGGGACCTCAGTTTTTCCTTTTGTAGAGTGGGAATAAGAATGCTTGTCTTGGTATAGTAAAGAGCTTTGTAAACTATGAAGTGTTGTAGAAATGAGAGAGTAGAGAGAACATTTTCAAGGTGAGCACCAGAACCCAAGTTCTCTGCCTCCAAATCCACACTACCCTAAATAGGTAAGAAAGTATAGGGCAAGAAATGGGAAGTAACTGCCACATCAAGTCAGTAGCAGATCTGGGGCTTCTTCAGATCCATTCTAGTATCAAATTACAGATTATATCTAGATCTGGAAGGAACCTTAGCTATTGTCTAGTTCAAATACTTCATTTTCTGAAGGAAGAAACTAAGGTTCAGAGAAATTAAGTGATGTCCACAAGCAGTAAGTCAAGATACCTCTGACTCCTTATCTAGGGTTCATACCCTGGTGTATCTCAATCTATGTATTTTTGTTACATCACAATTTGCCCATCTTCATGTTCAATTCCTCTGGAGGGACCACCTATGTGTCTCTTGAACATGCCCTTATCTGTTTAATCTTCCCTGTGATACAGTCTCCTAGTCTAATTATTCTCTGACCATCCCCACCCACAACCAGCTGGGCCCCAGTGATGTCAGACCATCCCTTTAAGTGTGTCTGACACCCAGGGCTGGCCCTCAGGGATGACTCAATGCTAACAGGCTGCTTGGATTACTGAAGCTGGATTTATGAAGATTGAGTCACCAGGAGAGAGCACTGCAGTGCAGGGGGGCTGGACTATAGGAGCAAGAACATGGATGGTGAGTCCCAGACCCTCCAGAATCTTCACTTTCCTGTCTATGACATGCAAAGAAGCCACCTGTTCTCCCAGGATTCATAAAGGGCAGGTCCCAGATGGAAGAGCTTTTGGGGTAATGAAAATCAGTGGAAAAGACCTGGCAAAAACTCCTAACATGATTGCGATAACATAAATGAACACGAAAACCGAGCCAAATACTATAGATAGGAATTGTTCTGACCAATCCTGGCCCAGGCTGGAGATGAGGAAAAGGCACCTCTCCCCTTTTTTTGTAGAGGCAGGGGATGTGGAATATGGAATATTACAAACACAGACATATTGCCCAAACAAAAGATATTGATTCTATTTTAATTTTTAAAAGAAAATAAAATATAGAACTCCTTTGCAGCCACAAGGTCTTAGAAAAGAGGAAATAGAGACTTATACCCTTGAACATACAAGAGGATATTCTTTCAGGGAAGAGACTGAAGAGACCCAGGGAGAGGGAGCACCAAAAGCTAGAGGTATTAATTTCTCTGCCTGGGATCAGCCCAACTGACCTGAAGAATAAAGGAATTTCTGCAGTCAACACCAGACATTGAGCCCAATATGGATAGTGTCCTCAGCATCATGGGCACAGTCCCAGTGCAGCCCCCTGCCTTTGGGGCAGCCAAGCGGTCAAATGGATAGAGTCCTGAAACTAAAGTTAGGAAGACCTAAGTTCAAATCCAGTCTCAGATGCTCATTAGCTGTATGACCCTGGGCAAGTCATTTAACATCTGCCTCAGGTTCTCCAACTGGGGATGATAACACCTATCTCTCAAGGTTATTGTAAGGATCAAATGAGATGTGTAAAGTACTTACATAATACCTGGAACATAGTAAATGACTAATAAATGCTAACTTCCCCCTTTCCCCACACACTCTGACGGGAAAGGATATTCTAAAGTGAGCTCTTTTCCCTTCTCTGGGTCTCAACTTACTCAGTGTTGAGCTAAGAGTCAACATTTTGTTCTAAGGTTCTTTTGTCTAAGGTCCCTCCCAGCTCTAATATTCTATATTCTAAGGACCCACCCAGCTGTGACATTCTATGTTCAGAGGTTCTAGTCTCCCCCAGGTCTGAAATTCTATATTCTAAGGTCCCTCCCAGATCTGATATTCTTTAATTAGAGATATTGCCATTGAAGGACATGCTGTTATGAAACAGTAGAGGAATAGAGGGGGTGGTTACTGAGCTGAAAGCAAAGTCCCTGCTATGCCCTGGGGCCTGTCCAGACTTGATAAAGCCTGGGGGAAGGAATTGCTCATCAGCCAGCCTTCCCAAGAGACTATTCTTGTCATTTCAAGGAGTCTGAGTCAGTTATTCCAGGTCCCCTGGAATTGGGGGCAAGAGGGGCAGGTAGTTGACTCAGCAAAGTATAGGGCAAGGTACCAGACTAAAGGGAAGATGAGCTTCTGTCTTGGTCTGAATGGATGACATGGCCTTTCCCCTCTCAGAACCCTTATCTAGTGAAGGAAACCTGGTCTCTATTCTGGAGGAGTCCCTTCTCTAAGGTTGGAAATATGGTTCCTGAGAGCCCTTATTTGCTTGGATTAAGAGTGTCTCTAGAGGAGGACCCAATCCGAGGGGTGAGGAGAGACATGATCACTGCCCTAAGGGAGACCCCAGACTGGGAAGAGAGTGGTCTTTTCTTAGGAGAGAAGTTCGTTGAGATATTGACTATTCCTTATTTAAGAAAAACAACAAACAAGATAAAAAAACAGACAAGAACCAGGCTTGGTTAAATAGAAAAGCCTTTTTGTGTAAAATGAAGGTTGGTTACTATTTGGGAAGAGATAAAGGATATGGACATCAGAGGGATGTAGAATTGTTCCCTAGAACCCTTCATTGGGTGACTAATACCCAATGATTTCCTATAATGTTTTATCCAATACTCTATCTTTATCCTAATCTAGTGGGCTCCTACCCACTCCCCCGTTCTTCCATGCCAGGTGCATTACCCTTTCTATTTTGGAAAGCTCTTCCTCACAATGATTCCATGAGGAAGGTAGTACCCACAGTAGCATCCCCATTTTCAGATGAGAAAAGTGAAATTTAAAAGAAATTATGTGCTGCATCCAAGAGCTAGCATCCAAGAGCCAGAGAAAGGATTGGTAGATGTCTTCCAACCCCAAGATCAAGCATTCTTTCCACTCCATCCTGCCTATATCCAGGCTCCCCCCCCCCCTCCTCCAGCCTCATCTTCATCATCCTCCAAAGCCCAGTTCAAATCCTGCCTCCTCTAGCAAGCCTTCTCTGACCTCTTCCCCCAACCCCAGCCTATAGGGATCTCTATCCCTCCTTGAAGCTCCCACAATTTTTACAGGGCACATCACTCAACTGAATGTCTCCAGTTCTGTTCTCTGATTACTTCCAGTGACATCTGGTAGTAGGTCTCCTCGGAATTCTAGGTCAAAGTCTGAAAGTGCTCCCTTTATTTTATAAGGAAGAAGAGATTTGCTCAGGGTTATAAATTAAGACACTAATGTCAACATTAGAACTCAAGTCTTTTCCTCTTCCTCCTCCTTCTTCCACGCTGTGGCCAAGCTGGGTCGGTAGTAAAGACTCAATGCACACTTGTTGATGAATTGATTTAAGTGGTTCATCGGCAGAGGCAGCCCCTGCAGGGCTGAGAGATGCAGAATTCCGTCTCTGAGGCGCTGTCTCCATGGCAGCCAGGTGCTGCAAGTCCAGCGTCCTAGCAACACCAGGGGTTGGGGGATGCAGTCTCCAGAGCTTCCTGGGCAGAGCCAAAATCAGGGTCAATGGGCAGAGTGGGGATGGGTGTAACCAGCCTTATAGGGCTCTAGACACATTCTCCACAGCTGGTCATCAGCAGTTGGACAGCCGTTCTTTTTAGTCCAGGGAGGGGAGAAATCTGAGATAAAGACAAAGATAGAGACAGAGACAAAGAGGAACAGAATGACAAAGCAAAAGACAGCTACTGAAGGAGAGAAAGACAGAGGACAGAGACCAAGAAAAGAGAGAGATAGAGAGAATAGAGACTGAGACTGGTCCTGAAAGAAAAGACTAAGAGGACAGAATGAGAGAACATCAGAGATTGTGTCTGATAGGAATAGAGATTGAGAAACAAAAAAGATCTAATTAAAGATAGTCGGAGACTAAAATACAGACACAAAAAGACAAAGCGTAACATAAATAAAGACACAATGTGATAAAGACAGAAATATGGAGAGACTGGAAGAAGCAGAGAAAGCCACAGAGAGATGACCAGACACAAAGTCAAAGCTTGACACTGAAAAAGACATAAGATAGTGAGAGAGAGCCAGAGAATGACAAGTAAAGGGCTGAGACCCAAAGGGATACTGGAGAGAGCGAGTGGGTGGGTGGCAGCTGGAGATGGATAGCTATGTTGTAGCAGCAGCAGCATAGGGCCAGAGGGCCAGCAATAAGGAGACAACTAATATAGGAGCAGATGATGGGATGATAGAGACATAGGGAAGGAGGAAGGCAAGCTCTGAGAGGCTGACGAAAGACAAAGAGACTAGACAATAAGGAAGCTAGTGGCAATATCTCTGGGGCAGTTTAGGCAGCAAGTTTAAGGCACAGTCGGGAAGTAAGAAGATTAGGTCCTAGATGCTCTTGCATGACTTTGGGTCTCATTCTGATGCCTCAGTCTTCTCATCCATGACATGGGAAAGTTCTATACTGCACCATCATAACCTCCCATCATGAGATCTTAGAACATCAGAGCTGAGAGCAATTTATGATATAGAACATGGGATGTAAGAGCTGAGAGAGACCATAGAGATCATCTAGTTCAACACCTTTATTCTATAGACAAGGAAATTGAGACTCAGAGAGAAGTGACTTATACAGAGACCTGAGTGCATCTCTTATTATTCAGGAGTTCTCCCTGTCCTTTCTCTGCATCTGCTGTGTATGAAGGAGGGGGAGACTAGAATGTTGTCAAGGAAGCCACTCTAATTGTCTGCACAACCTAAGGTCTGAGCCCAAGTGAAAGCTAGGGAGATGGAGAGACTTTGCGACAATAGAAAGGCAAAATTAGGACTGACTGGATGTAAGAATGGGGAAAACACTAGAAATAGCCCTGAAAGTCAGGGAGGTCCAAGGGGCTAGTGACAGAGATAAGCATATTAGAATAGAGATGGATTTAAAGGGAGAAAACAAACTGTGTATGGGATACACAGAGACAGAATGAGATGGCTGGGAGGAGGATGAATTTATTAGGAAAGAGAAGATAGTTGAAGGGGATAAATAGGAATAGCATCACCTAGAGTAGCTAAAGGAATTGGGAATGTTTAGCTTGAGCAAGAAGACAGGACTATTCTCTTCAAGTATTTAAAGTACTATCATGGCTAAGAAAGGATTAAAATTGTTTTCTGTGGCCCCAGAGGACAAAATGGGGAGCAATTGATGGAGAAAGGGGATATTGCAGAGATTCAGATTAAGGTTAAGTATAAAGGAAAACATTCTAACCACATGAACCATCCCAAAGTGAAAGTGCACTGCCTCTGGGAGGTCCCCATCACTGGGAACTGGATGGTGCTCTTCAAGGGAGAATTCCTGATGTGGTAGAATTTGGAAATCTAGCCCTTTGAGGTACCTTTCTGGGAGATTCTGGGATTCTGGGATTCCACTTCATCTTCCCATCTCTAGTTCTAGTCAGTGCTGCATAGATTATAAGTGTGGTGGGCAGACTGATCTGCCCTTCTCTTTCTCCCCCCCCCAACTCCACAGGGATTATTTTTAGCTGTCCTCCCCCTCTCTACCATGCACACCTTCTCTGAGAGGTCACAATAGTCACAAAGCTCTTGTTGTGATGGTTACAGGACACAGTGGGGAGCTGGGAACCAATGAACACATCAGCTGAGCTCATTATGAAGATCATGTTAATTATTCCCTATTATTGTTAATAATGCCAAGAGCACCTGTCATCAGCTTAGCCAAGATGCCCCCCTCCAAGGAGGTGGAGCTGTATGCTTCTCAAAGACTCAGGAGCTTAAACCTTCCCATCAACCCCATTCCTCTAGGAGTTTTCTTGGGTTCCTGATTTGGAAACCTCTTAATGTCCAGTAAAAGCCACTGATCATGCCAGCAGGGGGGAAAGGAAAAGGGGAGGAGGAAAGGAAAAGGATATCATCTTAGAGCTGAAAGAGACTTTATGAGAGAATGTTCTACCATCATAAAAAGAATCTAGACCCTAGGCTCCAAGAGAGCTCAATGTGGAATTAAGGGAAATACAGAGGGTCCATTTAAATGAGAGAGAGCCAAGATCTATTTTATTTCTATAAAGTTTACTTGATACTAAGAGCCTTACTTAAATCGATTTTTATTTTAGTTCTACAGGAGCTGAGACTAGGAGAATTACTGATCCCAGGACTACATAAGTAAAAATGTCAGAATGAAGATTCAGCCCCAGGTGTCATGGCTCAGAGTCTAGCGCTCTTTCCATTGCTGGAACTTCCTTCCCTCTTGGCTTTCCTTTGCCTCCGAGGCCCAAAAGAATCCCCAGTATTTAATCCAGGCAAGACAAAGCAGGAGCTTCTCAGGGACCCAAGGGAGAATGGGAGAGAGCTGGTAGGACAATGAGGGGTCTCTAGGCCTGTTTGTTGTGGGGAATTTTCAGCAAGGGGAAAGTGGGATTTGAGGATCTGACTGGAAGACGTATTCCTGGATGTCAAGAAGACATTGTGGTAAATGAATTTTCAGGGTCCATATGTGACTTTTTAGGGTCCACATGTGACCATCCTGGGTGGTCATTTAACGTCTATTTTATCCATTCAATTGGAGTCAATCTAAGATTCCCTGGAAGAGGAAGGGAGGGAGGGAGGAGAAAGGAAAGAAGAGGAAAAGGAGTAAATGACAATGATGAAAATATGGAGGAACAAAGAAAGAGAGAAAAGAAGAAAGGGGAAGAAAATAAAGGAGGAAAAGAGAGAAGGAATGAGAAAGAAGGGATGAAGAGGGAGGGGATGGATTAAGGATAATATGTGAATGTTGGACAAAATTTGGCTATAAACCCAAGTTATTCCAAGCTGTAAGAGGCATGCAGAATTTTAAGGGAGTGTTCATGGATTGGGGGAAGGGACACCCTGAGTTAGGAGAGATAGAAATAAGAGGGTCCTGACACTGGAAGTTTCCCCCTCCAATTCCTCCCCACCCCCAAAGTTGTCCTGCTCAGCTCAGGGAAATCGACCGGTTGTTCCCTGGTCTCCCCAGAGGCTGAGTTCCTGGAAGGCAAAGGAAGGATCGATGGTGGCTCCCCCATCAAGCCCCGCCCGATAGTTCTCTCACTACCTCAGCCTCCACTCTCTGCTCTAAGTAGAATCCCCTAATGAGAGATACTGCAGGACTTAGCCTGAATTCATCTGGGCTCTATGAGGCTAGGCTAGGCTGGGCTGGGCTGGGCTAGGCTGGGCTGGAGGGGGCTGGGCTGGGCTGGGCTGGGCTGGAGGGGGCTGGGCTGGGCTGGGCTGGGCTGGACTAACTCAGGTTAGACCAGGCTAAACTGGAGTGAGCTAGCTTGCAAAAGCTGGTCCAGTCTACAAAGAATTAAGTTTAGCTGAGCTAGATGGTGTTGGACAGAAATTGTTGAGCAGGAATGGGCTGCCATACCTATGCTGAGCTGAGCTGAGTAAGGTTGAGTTAAGGGAGCCTGGTTAAAGCATCTGAGTATTGATGAGAGGTCAGGGCTTTTTCCCCTCTCCTTACATGTCAAGGCCTTATCCAATTCAAACCCCTTTTCACCACAAAGACCAATCCCAGCCCAAGCCCCAAAGATAGGTTTGTGACCAGCTCATATTGGTATAAACTTCTGCTGCCTTCAGCTCTCTTTGATGGCATTCATCAAGCTGACTGATACCTATAGCATGCTAAGTTTCAGTGTTGGATAAGCAAACAGAAGATAAAAACCTATGACCCTACCCTCAGGGAGCTCACGGTCTGGGCAACAGAGCAGACAAAATCACACATCGTGTACCCATGGAAAGAGTGCTGGATTTAGAGTCAACTTTGTAGTGTGACCAAAGGCAAATTATTTAAATTGTGTTAAGATTCAACTTTCCTCATCTATAAAATGGACTAAATGGCCTCTAAAATTCCCTTTCAGTTCTAAATCTATAATAATGTCTTATAATATAAAGCAAGACTTGAGTTGGGCCATAAGAGGAAGGAGGATAGACAGGTCTATCAGGAATTGGAAGATGGGGAGAGCTAGGGGCTGGGAGGACTGACTGAAACATTCTCCTGACTAAACCTCAGTGGAAGTTAAGAGGTGGGAGGAACCTTTGATAGAAGGTGCCTTGAGATGTATGATTTTACGTCTGGGACCCGGTCTGTGTGCAAATGTGTCTACAATGTTATGTGCAAAGTCCATGCTCAGTGCTGAGTTTTTGTCCTTGTCCTCCTTCCTTCCCTTGACTGACACATAGCTCAGTATCTGGTACATAGTAGGTGCTTAATAAATGCTTATTTATAGATAAGAGAGAAAGAAAGCACCACTGCCTCCCTCATACATGTTCCATCCCTTCCTATTCAATTCCTATTCATTTTTTAAAGCCCAAATGCTTAAAAGTCCAAATTCTTAAAAGCCCACCTCCTTTGGGAAACCTGCTCTAATCCTTCCTTATTGGTAAGTCCCCTAACATTTTGTTTCCACATATACCTCCCATATTAAGGATAAAGCCTGGACTTCTGATCTCTTTAATAAAATGAACTTCTGAATAAGGAAAATCCTTCTATCAAGGCAGGCCAGCAACTTCTCTCCATCTTACACTCAGTGCTGTCCAGAGTACTCAGCAGTTAAATGACATATCCAGGATCACATAAGCAGTATGTGTCAGATCTTCTGGGTTCAGTAAACAGCTCTTTATCCAATACTCCATATTATCTTTTTATATATAATACTATGCATTCAAGTTCTCTATCTCTGCATCAATCCTCCCAATAGGTAAGTCATTAGCTAATAAGAAAGGAACTGACACAGAAATATAACATGAGCAAGATGGACCAGAGTGTTGTAAGAGCTTAGAGACAAAGGCTCCTCTGGCTGGATATTTATTCCCATCCCCATTAATGACTACTGCTAATCTTTCTTAGTCTTCAGTTGCCTCCATCCCACCTTAAGATAGTATCTTGCACTTTTCTAAGACCCTGCCTGCCTCTGTAAGAGAAGGGACCCCACATACCTAGCCTGGAAATATGATATTCTTAGATTTATAATCAATTAAAACTGAGAGTCCATTAGAATATGGCATGTCAGCTCCAGAAAGGAACATAGACATAAGATGTTCGATGTTGGAAGCCTGTTTGAACATATGTTAGAGCTAGAAAGATCCATGAAACTTAGATCTGAAACTTCTCAGAACTGAGAATGACCCTGGAACACAGAATTTTAGAGCTAGAAGAGGCCTATGTCAAAGCTGGGAAAGACCTTATAGCAGAAAATGTCAGAGCTGGGAGAAACTTGAAACCATAGAATGAAGGACCTTAATTCAACTTCTAAAGCTCATAAAATGGGATTTGTTCTATTCATCCATGAAGCATTTGCATCTTAATAACAAAATTACCTTTATAAACATTTAAAGATTTACAATGCATTTTTTTCACAACAACCTGTTGTGGTATAGGTAGAATTGTAAAAATTATTATTTTCATTTTATAAATGAGGAAACTGAGTGACCCTGAGAAGTTAAGTGCCTTGCCCCCAGTCACAGAGCTAAAAAGCATCTGAGACAGGATTCAAATCCAGGTCTCCTTATTCTTTGCCCAGCATGCCTTTTAGTTTGTTTTTAAAAAGAAATATCTCCCATTGTATAAGGAAGAGAAAGAGGCTGCTTCGGGGAAAGATAGATTGGTTTAGCTCTTGGGCTTCCATGGTAATTAGGAGGCTAACAAGGCTAGCATCTGGGCTTCCACAGAGAGCTGTACAGCTCCCAGAAGGCTATTCATCACTAGGACAGCTGGAAAAGCATGGGTGTGTGTCAGGCGACTAGGGAGATGAGGAAGCTGTGCCTGAGGGAGGGCTGAGACATGCAAGGCTAAGAGTTGGGAGACCTGTAGAACCACAGACCAGATTTTAATATCTACTTTGTAGAATATGAGATTCCCTCTCTCTGTATCTCAGTTTCCCCATCTGTCAAGCCATAATTCAGCCAACGAACCTGACAAACCATGAAGTCATACATGAATTTACTCCTGATGACAGACTGAGCTATGACCTCAAATGCAGACTGACTCCTTAACCAACCAGAAAATGTCTGAATTCCTATCACATAATTTAATTAAGCCCTATCCCCAGACTAAGCTCTCAATGTGGAATTTAAACTGCAGCCTATATTCTAGTCACCTCCTGATTGACTATTCAGTTCACAAGAAGCACTGGGAGGAGGGAACAGAGATGAGTTGAAGCAGCCCCTCTCCATTGCTGGAGACACAACTATAAGTTCAAGTTTCCCTGGCTTGAGGGGAAGAAGGGATAGTTAGGGATGGCTGAGAAAACTGCTTGGGTCTTTGACATCTTCCTCCCTACATTTTCCTAGATGAATATGCAGATGGGCATTGGTGAGTGAAACTCAAACCATTGGGAAAGTTAGATCAGGATTCAAGTTAGCCTGGATGCCAACCACCAGCTTGTACAAATCAAATGCAATCACATCCAGAGGCTCTCTCAACACCCACTACATCTTTCCCAAAGGAAAATGCTTCTGTGTAAGCAAAGGCTTAGCCATAGGAGCTTTCACCCTCCGTAGCTGCCCTCTTTGCCCAGGGCCAACCCCCTTAGCTATCACCATAGAGATGCCCAGACTTGTCATTACTAATTCATCTCTGGAGCCCAGGGAGCTGGGTGAAGTGAGAAGAAACACTCAGCAGGAAACTGGAGAAAGAACTAGCCACTGGAATTGGGGTGGGGGAAGGAGAAGCAAGGAAAAGTGTCACTGAGGAAGGGCCTCTGGTATTGAAGTGGGATATTAAGGTTAGATATTCTTGTCCACTTCAGCTAGATCCAAATGCTGCTCCCAGCTTCCATCCTCTTAAAGAGAAGAAGAAAACAACAAAGTCTGTTTCTAGCATCTCCTGTGAGCCCATGTGCCAAATACTGTAAGAGAAATGGAATCTTAGAATACCCAAATCCTACAGTTTAGAATCTTAGAATCATAAAATATGTAATCTCAGAATCACAGAATCTAAAATCTTAGAATTACAGAATTTAGAACCATAGAATCATAGAATCTGTAATTTCAGAATTTAGAATCTCAGAATCACAGAATTTTAAATTTTAGAATCACAGGATTCACAGAAACACAGAATTTGAAAGTTGAAAGAGACCTTGGTATCCACATAGTCTAGTCCATATATGAAAGGGATCCCCACTATAATATATCTGACAAATGGTCATCCATCCTCTGGTAAAACTTCTACAGAGAAGGAATCATCACCTCTCAAAGCAGTCCCTTCTACTTTTGGGCAACTCTAATAGTTAAGAAGTTGCTGGTTGTGGTGTTATTTTCCCCTAATATCACCTAAATCTGCCTCTTTGTAATTTCCACCCATTGCTTCTGGACCTGCAACATGAACATAACAGGTACTTCATAAATACTTATTAAATTGATTTAGCATAATTTTCAGTCTCAGAACCATAAAATAGGTGCTTAGGGCCTCAAAATCTTGGAGCAGACTCAAGAACAGATGGGTAGATGGGAAGCAGTATTCCCAACCACCACTGGGGAGATCTGAAGGCTGCTGGATTTTCCAGATTAATCTGACATCATCTCCATAGTCTATGGAGAATGTATCATGTATAATGCAAAAAGTATTAATTTGACAATCAGGAAAACCTGGTTCTCATCCTGGCTCTGTTACTAATCTGCTGGGTGACTTTGGACAAGTCACTTCCTCCTATCTCAGATCTTCATCCATAAAATTCTTGTCCTACCTCCAATAAACATCTGTTGTCAGGCTCTAATGACAAAGTGGATAGAGGGTTGGGAACACAAGTTCAAATCCAGTCTCAAACATTTAATTGCTGTGTGATCCTGGACAAGTCCTCTATTTGCTTTAGTTTCCTCAAAAGTAAAGTGGAATAATAATGACACCCATTTTAAAGGATGGTTGAGAGAAATGAGTTAATGTTTGTGAAGTGCTTAGCACTGTACATAGCACATAGTATGCTACATGAAGTCTGGCTATTATTATTATTATTATAAAAAGGGGTTTTAATCAGACAGAGTTTTAGTCATGAGGAATTTAACAGAAGAAAATCCAACCACCTCCACCTGGCACTTGAGGTCAGTCTAACCCTAAACTCCCAGATTTTTTCAGGTTTATCTCTCCCTGTTTCCCTGTCACAACAGGGTTTTATGCTTCACAGCACCACATATATGTCAGATCCATTCCAGCTTCAAGCATTTGCTCAAACTCCTGTCCATAAAACCCCACTCCCTCCAAATTTTCTTCTTCCCACCTTTTCCTCTTTCCTCTTCCTCCAAGAAGTCTGGTCTGACCACTGAATTCCTTTGAGCTGTCATGGCTTTTAGCACTTGAGACTACATAGCCTGGCATTTGATTCTTTGCTGTTTTTGTCTTGTTTTCTGTTTGTTCCTTGATTGTGAGTTCTATATTCTAGGTGTGGTTTAGGCTGTGAGTTCTTAGAGGGAAGAGTCTTGATCATCCTATTCCTCCTTTTGTCTGTTCAGAAACTATAACCCAGAATAGGTTTGAGCCTAGAGGGATAAACAACCTTTTCTGTGGAAAAGGTGTGCTAGAACTCTCCGTGGTGCTGAAATTTTACCATGGCCGCTTCCTAAAGAAGTCCCTGGAGATGGTGGGGAGACCCAAGAGAAAAAGAAGACCCCAGAATTGTCACACAGGAAGGATCCTTAGAGGTTACCTTATCCATTTCCCTCCCCAGCCCATTCATTCATTCAACAAAAATAAAATGTCATACCTCTCCACATCCAGCCCCTTTTCTATTCATAGTCACCATCTCAGGTCACACTCATCACTTTTTTCTGACTATTATAACTACCTCCTAATTGATCTCCCTGCCTCAAATCTCTACCAACTCAAATCTATATTCCCCACAACAAATGTCAATGTGATTTTCCTTATATTCAGAAATGACCACGTCACTTTCCTTCTCAATAAACTCTAATAACTTCCTATTGCCTCTAGAACAAAATAAAAATTATTCTATTTGCCTTTTAAAGGGCTTCATAACATGGTTCCAACCCATTTTTATAGCCTCTCTATATGTTACTCTCCTTCCTGCACTCTATGATCTTGTCAAACTGGCCTTCCCCTCTGCTACTCACACACAGCATTGCTCCAGTCTCTATATTTTTGCACTGAAATATACTAGCTTTTTATATCTGCCTCAGAGAATCCTACTCTTCATTTATGATACAGTTCAAACATAGCCTTCTATACAAAGTCCTCTATGGTCTCCTCCCCCCCCCACCAAATGCTACTCCCCTTTCACCCTTAGTAGGTGAACTTTTGCCTTATTTTGTTCAATTCCAGGCCTTTTTACTACTTCACAGACAGAACCGTGTCATGCTGCTGTTCATATATTCTCTCCCACTCTTTCCTGCTCCCTTTCATATGTTGTCTTTCCCATTGTAATGTATATGTATGTTGCCTGATCTGTAGAAACGTGTGTCTTGCTCTACTGTAAGAAAGGCTGAGATGGGTAACACATACCATCAAGAAATTTAAAATCTTGCCCCACTGCTTCATTACCATAATGCCTCTGCAGTTCTTAGTATCTAACTTTAATCCCTTTCACTACAGAGTGAGTGCACTTCATCAGTGGGACTATAGGACAGTCAGATTAGAACTCTATCATTGAAAGGCAATTAATACAATTGAAAGAATTTTGCACCTGTATCTCAGAGAAATTAGGGACCTTATATCCTACAGCACAAACTTCTCATTGTACAAGCAAGGAAACTAAGTATCATAGATTTGAAGTCAGGATTCCTAAATTTGAATTGGGACTCTTCCATTAAACTGTATGACTTTGAAAAAGCCATTTAATCCCTCTAAGCCTCAGTTTCTTCATTTGTAAAATGAACTAGTTGGATTAGATGTTCTCAAAGGTTACTTCCAGCTCAAAATCTCTGACTCAGAAGATGATTTCCAAGGTCACAGAAGTTATAGAGCTTGTACTAAAACACAGACATTCTTATACCAAATCTGGTGTCATTTCCTCTATACCACCAACTGGGCTTTAGTCTAGGTTCTGCTACTTATTAGCAATGTGACCTTAGGAAGCCTCATTAGGCTTCAACTTCTTTATCTATAAAATAGAGTTTTTTGCATTATCATTGTATTATGGTTTTGCATATTGCATTAATATTATTACATTTTTGCATTAATATTTGCATTATCTTGAGGAGGAGTGATATGTGAGAAATGCTCTGGAAATCATAAAGCACTATGTAAATGTGAGTCATAATGGTCCTCCAGGAGTCAGGTCATATCTTCATCTCTTCTCCCTGGGAAACCAGGAATCCACAGGCTGAGAGGTGAGAAAGGTGTATGCTCTAAAAATACCTTAATCTTCTCCCTGCCTTGCTCTAATTAAGTCATATGAGTCACTCCCTTAAGTAATTTATTGCTAGTTACATAATTGCTTTAATATTTGGTTATGGAACTGGGTAGAGAGACACCCACATCTCAGGGGGGTTACCCAGGATTTTGGGGTCTATGACCCACAGGTAGGTGAAGAAGCAAACAGGAGAAAGGAGTTATCTTAGCTATACCCTTCTTCCATGGAGGCATAATATAATGGAAAGGACACTGCACTAGGAACCATGACATTTGAATTTGCTCTATACAACTTTACCCAAGACTCTTCTTTCTACAGCCCCGGTTTCCAGTTCTTTAAAACAAGGAGTTTGTCACTAGATGGTATGTAAGGTTCCTTCCACCTCTGCCATTCTATGTTCTATATTCCAGTGTTCTGACAGTCTATTCTACTTCTCTATCAATTACCCACTTTGTGGATTATTCATGCTGAGATTTCTACCTCTTTTCCCTGTGTACTTCAAGAAGAAAGAAAATGCATTTTTCTTAGCTTGAGACCAGTATGGAAAGGAAAATTGCAGCAGAAATCTTAGAGTGCTTACTCAAGCCAAAGGGCCAAGTTTTCTGGATTAAGAATTAATTTTTTTATTTTGCTAGATTGATTATTATTACCATTTGTTCTTGTTACCCATGCCTCCATTTGTATGGAGTGTGGAAAAGTGAATATAGGCTGATTTTGACTGCAATAACTATATTCAACAGGATCATTCTCAACATCAAAATGGCTTCCTTTCTGCTCTGCTAGCCTGAACTCAGCCTCTCTGGACTATGTGAAGAGCACAAGGCAGCCCTGCTCTAGGGAGCCCAATCTGACACAGCCACATAGATATGAACCTAGGGGTCCCTTGTCTGACATACACACACAGATCCTTCCCAGGGATCCCTAAACTGACAGACATACACAGATTATACTCAGGGGATCCCCTCCTGACATACAGATCCTGACCTCAGGGATTTCCAATCTGAAACAGGCATGCTAATATGGCATGCACAAACCTTGATATTTCAGGGGCCCTGTCTGACATTGATACTCAGAGCTCCCTTCTGATGCTGACCATCACTCAACCCAGGGGACCCTCGCCTGAAACAGACAGCCTTATTTTCAAGCATATATTTTGACAGATTCACAGTTTTCAGGATCTCTTTCTCCCTCCCCTCCTTCTACCCCAC